>CAJNJA010032808.1:0-42897 GCA_905231915.1 Symbiodinium necroappetens
CAGCACATCGCGTTACACAGGAATTTGTGTTTGGTTGGTTTGCCGGGTACACTTTACAGGAATGCAGGAATTCAATGCTTTGGGCACTTGAATTGAATGCTTGCGGCATTTTACATTTACCGGCTGATGGTTCAAGGTTTAGGAAGCTTAAACCTCAATCCGACTCAATCCTCAAATGTATTGCCTGGTTTTTCCTCAGCTGAACAGCCAGTGGCAGTCTGTGTCGGCATGCAAAAAGTGCTCCGGCGGAAAACCGAGCATACTTCGACGATGCTCCCTGTCCAGAGCCATGGCCTCAAGCGCGGTTTCGAGTCCAGGCTTCATTGCTCAATGTGGATTGTCATCGGAAAAACGTTCAAACGCGTTCACTCGGCGAAGCTGACTTTTAGATCTGCTGACGTCGCTTTCCACGGCATTGTCTCCTGCAATCATCACGAAAGCCAGCCTCCGGGGCTAGCGGAGTTTCTTATCAACCCCCCCAAAGTTGAGTCAAATGGAGCTAGACTCGACTGCACCTGGAGCTGTATTTTCAAGCCGCGGCCGACCCCTTCCTTTTCGGGCATGAAAAGGGAGTGTTTCGGCTTGCCCTGGAACGGAGAAACGAGCCGCCAATGATGCTCATGATGCTGGCTCCCGGGCCCGGCCGGGCGCCAATGATGCTCATGATGCTCGCCGCGCCGGCCCGGCCGGGCATCAATGATGCGCATAATTCTTTTTGAGTGGCTTGGCTCGTATGATGTTCTGTGCTGTGACTGTTCCAATCTCCTGCATTGCAACAAGCATGATGGTCTGTCGGTGCCTTCTTTGGCTCCTACGCTCAAGCTCTTCCGACCAGCCAACCAACATGAGCAAGAAAACTCCGGCCGGCGGCGTGTCTTTCCTTAAAAGTAGCTCTTGAGCCATGCTCTGTGCCGGATGCAACCGTTGCGTCCGAGTCTCGGCCAGAAGACTTGCAGCTGAATCGTCGAAATTCGTCGAAAACCCGTAGAGGCCATTCCATGTGATACCCGATGTCGAGCCTCCTGAAGTAGCCTCGTTCTGTCCTATCATGCGGTGATCTCTGCGAGGCTCCGAGCTCCAGCGATGAAGGCATCCGAGCTCGCCGAGGGGTTTTGGGGTCTGGGGTTCCGAGGAAGCACTCTAATTTCGAGGCGCCCGCAAGACTTCCCAAAGCCAAAGCCTTCCAAGCTCCAGGTGCCGCCCATGCTGCGTAGAACTCTAATTCCCGCTCGAGGTTGCTGAAGTCTGTTGGACGACGGGTATAAGCTTATAGGCAGTCCAAGGGTGCAGTTCCAGCCCGCCGGTCCTGACTGCGGAAGCCAAACTACAAATCTTCGAAGCCTGCATCCTTATAATCCCTTTCAGCATCCTTCCCCGTCCTTAAACCAGGCTCCTGGCCGCCGCTCAAATCCCACGTAGGGCTCCAATCCTTGTGTCGCCCGAGGACTGTTGGGAAGTGGCTCTTGGATGACCGGCAGAAGGTCTGCGACCTGAGAGTGTTGGGGTCCCGGTTTTAAGCTTGGACTCGAGGGAGTCACTGCTCCAAGCCACGTGCTTGGCTTGCCAAGCTTGCCATCGTTTGCTCGGGCTGCAAAGCTTACTAGCCGAATCATTCGTTTCTATGGAAAATCCAAACGGTCAGCTCCCCCTCCTTCAAATCGTTCTTGAGGTACACAAGCAGGAGAGGCAGGGCAGGGAGGGCAGTCAGGCAGGGCAGGGCAGGGTAGGGCAGGGCAGGGCGGGGCAGGGCACGGGGCTAGGGGCGGCAAGGGGGGAAGGGGGGTCAGGTCTGCGCGGTGTCTTCATCCTTCTGTGTTGGACACATGTGCTGCTCGGATGCAAGCCTCAAACCGTGGAGTCCTCCTAATATTCCGTTAGGGCATGCATAATTTCTGCCTAACCTGAGAGATGTTGCGCATTTCAGTAAACCGCGTTTCCTCACCGGCTGGTGTTACTGGCCAGTGCTTCTAAAGGCCGGTAGCTGCAGCGGTCGCTCACCCCGGCACAAAACAGCGCCAGGCAACACTGCGACCTCCCGCTGCTGGTCGTCTTTCGGTGGCTCCTGGTCGTGTCTCCTCGCTCGAATGCTCAGGCGCGTCTGTTCTCCAACAACTGGAGCAACAGAAACTCAGCTCGAAAATCTTGCTCCTCCACACCCTTCGGTAAATATGTTTTCCCGCTGCTCCTGTCGCACCTCGCCTACAAGCTTTGCTTCCTGCTCCTGCCTCGAGGAACCACCTGGCGGCAGCTGCGCCTGCTACGCACATCGGTGGCGTGCGCGGCAAAAAAAGTCCGCTTGGCCGCCTCGGCTTCTCCACTGCTGCTCTGACTTAGCTTTCGTCCCAGTCCCTCCTCCACAACAAGTAGAAGTAGTAGAAGAAGTAGTAGTAGTAGTAGTAGTAGTAGAAGAAGTAGTAGTAGTAATAGTAGTAGTAGTAGCAGTAGTAGTAGTAGTAGTAGTAGTAGCAGTAGTAGCAGTAGTAGTAGTAGTAGTAGTAGTAGTAGTAGTCGTCGTCATCTTGATGGTAAGTGTAGTAGCAGCAGCAGCAGCGGTTGCACATCACACCATGTCTTCTCAGCTCATAGGATAACCCAACAGATCCTTGGCTAATGAAGCTGTGTGGACGCCAGGAGCACTAGATTCCGCAATTGAGCCGTTCAACTCTTTGAATGGATAGCCATATCACGCTTCAATATGAATGCCAGTATGCACTTCTGAGGCATGTTATGGTATATGGTCTGGTTTGGTATGACTGGCATAACATGGCTTGGCATGCCATGTTATGATGCATTATGTCATTGTGAATTAGCATGACATTTATACATATACATGTTTACAAATAAATCAACGAGCACATACGTATTTTTACTTTTAGTGGTTGTTTATCGGTATGTCTATTTGTTTAGTATTTGATTGATTTATTCATTTTTACTCATTTCTACAGTTTTTACTACACAATTGCATGTACAAAAGCATATATGCATATTCATATTCATATACATATACATATACATATACACATATGCACATATGTATATAGTATATATGTATATATTTATACACACATACATGGATTGACATGGAAGTACACATTTGTATGTACATGTACATAATATGCGTACATAAACAGAGATATATCTATATATGCATACATGTACCTTTGTACATGTGGCGATGCGCCTGCATCTCGAACCCGGCACCACAGGAGCCCCCCTTCACGATCCAACTCGAAGGGGAATTCTCTGGCTCCTCCAGAGCGGAGTTTCTCAAAAAGTGGGACAAGGACGATTTAGGGTTTAGGGTTTAAGGGGTGTTGCAGTATGGGTGCAGGGCCGGAAATTTTTGTCGTTCGTTCTTTAGCCGGGGGCTGAGAGTGGTAGTTCGGAGTGTCTTCAGGCTTAAGCTCAGGAGGTCTCGGGTTTTTGAGTAGGCGGGTAGTGGAGGTGGTTAAGGCTTCGGGGATTTTTGAATGTTCAGCAGCGAGGCTTGGAGAGTGCGGGCTTTCAGCACACCTTCTCTAGGTCGGTAGAAGGTCAGGCTTTTTGGATTCTTTTTTTGTCTGCTCAACTCCCAGCAAAAAATCTCCAAGACCCAAGCCTTGAGACATGCAGCGGTAAACCGAGTGTTCATCGAAGCTCCCAGGCTGCTTGGTTGCCGAAAATTCGTCGAGTCTTCTGCTCTGTTCACCATGTCCTCGTTCACCGCATCTACTGACACGGTCACGTTGCACGCCTCGAAGCCAGAAGTTCGGAAGCCTCCCAGGAGGAATTCCGGTGACAACTTCTCCCAGATCCTGGATGAAATCAAAAAGCTTCAAACGAGGCACGAAGAAGCAATCCTGGAATTCAGCCGTACATGTGCATCTGTTACAGCGAAGCCTTTTTAGCTCTCGACTCACTCCCGAGATTGCAAAAAGTCTCAACCGAGCAACCTAGCTTAAAGGTTTCCTTTAGAGGGTCTTAGGTTGTAGGGAATACACGGGATCCTTAGTACAACTCAAGAGGGGATATTCCTGAGCTTGAGCGGTGCTGGGCTCTCTGGAGGGCCACGATGCACTGACAGGGTTTAGAGGTCCATGGATCTCCAAATCCCGAGCCTTACCTCCTCTCTCTAGACCGGAACTCGTCATCGTAAGAATCCCGCAGCTGAGCATCTACGCAGATGTGGGGCCAAAGTGTGTCGATCTGGGCTACTCCAAGGTAGCTTCAACAGTATTCACGCTATGGGATTGAGTCCTCGGATTGAGGGTTCGGGTCTAGGAGCATGTTTCCTTCTGTCAGTATCCTTCTTGAAGGTCCTCATTGTCAGCTTTAGGGTTCGTCGTGCCACAGGATTTAGGGTTTGGGGCCTCGGAGCCCCCTGGCCCAAACTTGAAAAGCCCCTTTAAAGCAAGAGGCTTCAGATCGCCCACGAGTTGGCGGTGGCAGGTGGGCCGAAGTCCAACACAGAGTCGCGGTCGCTTCTATGATGCAACTCAGGGGATTCAGGGTTTAGGGTTCGGAGGCCTCATTCCGGAGTTTAGGGTTTAGGGTTCAGGGTTTAGGGTTTGGGATTTCAGGTTTAGGGTTTAGGGTTTAGGGAGTTTTAAGTTGTGATCCCTGTTGGGGGCCTGAGGATGGTAGGCTCCCAAGGCCCTGGGACGCGTCGACGCCTAGTCAGGGCTTCCTTTTTTTGCAAAGAGGGGCAGAGGTAACGGAATCCTCCAAATCCTGAGCCCCGAAACCCACGTCGCATTCCTAGATCACCCTAAACCCTAAACCCTACTAGATTCTGAACCCGACGGCCTAAATACAATTTCCCTTTTCGCAACAGCCCTACAAAGCCATGGGAAAGCACCCAAGACCTGAATGCTTGAAGGTTCCCTGTACTGGCGGAGAGGTAGGAGGCCCAGGGGTTCAGGGCTATCCAGCACCCTACAGTAAGCCTTGTTCGTGTTGTGGATGTTGATGTTAGGGTTCAGGGGATATGGGATCTAGTATTTTAGCTTTGGGCTTTGCCGCCTAAACCTGAAACCCTAACCAACCCGGAACCCTGTATCAAGAGTGCGAAACGTGCGCCCGCCGCCCCAAAGAGAGCCCTGCGACTCTGACTTAGAATCCTAAGAACGCGAATTCGGGTCCGTTCCCCGTCAAAGGTTTCAGCCTTAAACCCAAACCCCACAGTCTAGCTGAGGTCTGTGCCAGGGAGTACCCATGACATACGTGCGCCCCGAACCGTAACGATCAACCCTAAACCCTTGAAGCCCTAAGCCCTAAGCCCCAAACCCTAAACCCTAAACCCTAAACCCTAAACGCTAAGCCGCAAGCTGCAGCCCAGACCAGTACCTTAAGCTCTTGATCCTTAAGCTGCGCAGCAACTGGGGAGGTTCGGAAATGCGGGATCGAACCCCCCCCGCGCACAAATAGGATCGAAGACACCGCCAACCCCCCGAACCGTAAACCTCGGACCCTCAGATCCCACATTAACCCCAAAAGCCCTACCCTTTTGGGGTTCCTTCTTGTGATTTCCTTATCTAAGTCTTTTTTTAAACAAGGTAGGTGCTTTGGGGGTTGAGGTAAGCCCTACGCTGAACCCAGGCACTCGATTGCGAGCGAGGTTGGAGGATGCAAGTTGGGGTTCTGGGTTCTTGAGTGTGGGGTGCAGGGCTTCTGCGAATCTGGCCTTTGGCCGCAGGGGGTCGAGGATTGATGTCTGTTAGGACAACTTTAGGATTCAGGGTTTAGGGTTTGGGGTTTAGAGGGGCTCTTTGTATGCTTTGGGGGAATTTAGGGTTGAGGGTTTGGGGGTTCTTTGTATGGTTTAGGCTAATCTTTGACGCTGTTATTGTCTTGCCTGTAGCCTTTGCTGTCCTGCTGGGGTCACTGTCGTCGTCGTAGAGCCTCTGGCTAGAATCAGGTCTGCCTGTGAGGGATGGTTTGCTGGTTAGGGTATCTTCAATACATATACGATGCATGATGTGTGCCATGTATTGCATGGCAAAAGCACGTAACGCATAGACTATGGAAGTGTGCGGTCGTCCTTCTTGGCGCCTTCTTCGCAGTCGTTGGCAGGACGGCGATCTTTATCGGCGCAGAAGGTTCGGTGACTGGCTGGCACTAAGTGAGGAGTTCCAGGGTTTCCAAGGTACCCGAAACCCTAAACCGAAACCCCAACTCCCGATGGTAAGCAAGCTTTGCTAAGAGTTGATTTTTTTTGGGATTCTGTGGAGATCCGGTCTAATGTGTAGGGGCCTTAGTAATTAGAATAGCGTTTTGCGGTACATTATTCTAGAACTGTAGTAAGGAACCGGCCAAAGTAGTATACTTCTTCTTCTGATGGACTGCAGAGCCGCTATGGGCACGTCCTCGCTAAAGTAGTATAGGAGTAGTTCTCTAAATTCGGGTCCCTTTTAGGTCCCCAATATAGTACGGCACCCTTATAAAAAGGACCCTAAAAGGGACCTAATTTGGAGAACTACCCATAGGTAATTATTAAGACCCCTCTTTTCGTTTTTTTGGGGCCCTGCGCATGGGGATGCTCCGGGTTGTCCGGATGAAATCAGGGCCTAGCGCGCTTCGGGGGTTCTGTAGTGAAGAGGCTCAACTCTTGGGCTTTGGCAACCCTAAACCCTAAACCCTAAACCCAAACCCTAAATCCTAAGCCGGGTTTTGGGGCTTAGGGTTTAGGGTTCTTCAGTTTGGGCCCAGCCACCGCAACTCCTCGACCGCCGAAGCCCTAAACCCTAAACCCCTCAAAACCCCGGGCCCTGCCCCCGTAAACCTAAGCCCGTAGCCCTGCACCTCCACCACACCGAAACCCCGTACCTCGCCTTTTCTGCATCCGAGTCACCTCGTTATCGTGTGCCCTAGTCTGAACCCCCTAGTTGGTTGGATCCTCCCTGTGACACCCCCCCCCCCCGAATTTCGGGACGTTTCAATAAAGGAAGCACTTCAAACCCTTAAATCCGGGGTTTAGGGCATACGGAGCGGCAGCAGCGGTAGACTAAAGCCTTGAAGCTTCGCCACCGCTGCAGAAGACTTTGACTCTATTTCCTGGGTTCCTTCCGAGGGGTCTAGCACGATACCTAAACCCCCCAAAAGCCCAATTATTAAGGCGTATATGGGTAGTTCTCTAAATTAGGCTCCCTTTCAGGGTCCTTTTTTTATAAGGGTGCCGTACTATATTGGGGACCTAAAAAGGGACCCTGATTTAGAAAACTGCCCATATGAACCCGACTTGTATCACCCTGGCACCATGCTTACGGACCCTCATCTAAACCCTTGCGCGATGTCTCCAAGACCCTAGTCGCACCCTTGTGAAATCCTCCTACCTTTGTAAACATCGCTAGAGTACCTTAAGCATACCATTCCCACACCCACATAGTGGCCGCACAAAGCCCTGACACAAAACCTTTGCAGCACTCCGGTAAGCCCCGAAAATACCCTTAACCTGAAAACCCCAAACATTTTAAACATCTGAAAGCCTAAAGCACAAGGCCCTGATGCCTCAAGCAGAAGCCCAAAACCAAGCCTCGACCCCAAAACCTCAACTCTCAGCCCTCAGCCCTAAAACCCTAAACCCTAAATCCTCAACCCTGCGCTCAACCTGCCTTTGAGAAATGGATGCCGCCACGCATGTCTCGGCCCTTCACAGGCACTTCCAGGCCGTCTTGGGGCGCATGCTGCCACGTACCACCGCGAGGGCGTGTCACCCTGGTTGTTGAGCGCACTCTCTGTAACTAAGGCTAGTCTGGCCTGCCGCTTCGAGGCATGGCGACATGGCAATGCCTCCCGTGCCACATGCCGCCAGTTTCTTTCTGCCATTGACCGGCGCGCACGCTCCTCTGCCACAGTTTGCGCCTGTGCTCGTGTGCAGCACCAAGCTTGCCAAGCTGATAAACCCGAGTTTCATCCCAGGCAGGTCAGCTGTGCCAGTGGGGCGGGGCCTGCGCAATTCGCCCACGTGGTGAGTGCAGTTACCAGCCAAGGTCGTTGCTTTAAGCCCCCTCGTCTGTTGCCTGCCCTCCTGACCGAGAAGGGCGACGCCTTCGTGAAGCAGCTACACTACCCCTTGAGCCGAGCGATCTTCTTGCATGTGGAGGCCAGGTGCATGCCCTGGTGGGTGCCCCTTTAGGCACAGACAGGTCCCAGCATAATCGATCTCGTGGCCGGATTTCAACCTGCAGAGCTGTGTTTGCAGTCTGCTGTTGTCTTCGCTCCTGTCGCCGTGAAGGTACTGGCCCGGATTACCTATCCCTTACAATGGGGGAGGAATCGCGCACTCAAGACCCAAGGGCGCTAAAGACCCCAAGCAGTGGCGTCCTGGGCCTCGAGAATGAAGCGAAGGCTTTTCAAAAGTCGTGGCGGCCATATGTGGTGACCCCGCTTGAGGCCTGCAAGCCTTAGGGGCTGAGCCCGTCTGAGGAGGAAACGCCACGGAGGCCCATTGACCTCCCTCTTTTGGGCGGCTTTGTGTGCGAGCATCGCTGTCACTTACGGCGAGCCTGCAAAGCATGTCTGTGCGACTCCGTCTCCTCTATAGACCCCCTGTCTGCTGGATGAAGGTCACTTGTTGCCTCACCTCTGCCTCTTCACTTCCACACCCCTGCAGCCTTTGTGGCTCGTTTCCTCACAGCCCGTCGGCTGGCTGTACACTCTGCCAGGCGCCATCGTGTTCATGCCCCGGGCAGATGCGTTGCCATCGGTCCAGGTGTGAGAGATGTCAGGTAGAATTCTGGACAGAAGGTCGTTTGGCAGCTCACCTTTCCAATAGCGCAGGCTGTTTCACAACATACCGCGAAGCGGACCTCGCCCCTGACGCATGAAGGCATTCTGCCCGCCACTGGTCCCAACATTTTTGTGGCCGCTTTTGGCTTCTTCGACTCGGAAAGCGTCTGTTGCTCCACCCTCCGGTGGCCATGCAGGGAATCTGACATGTCCTTGAAAAACATCCTCAACCCTAAACCCCCAAACGCTAAACCCTAAATCCTAAACCCTGAACCCTAAACCCTATATAAACCCTAAAACCTCAAACGCTAAACCCTAAGCCAAGCCAAGACCCTGAGGATTCTGAGTGCGATCGAGCCTTCGGATTCGCAGCTCACAGAGCCGTTGGCCACCGCATCGCCGGGAACCGCCTACGAGTCGCCTCAGGCAGCGGGATTCTTTTGGTGTCTTTTGGGCTTCTTTTAGTGTTTTTGGGGTTTCTTTTAATGTCCCTTGGGTATCTTTTAATGTGCTGATTTCTTTTAGTGTCTCTTGGGTTTCTTGTAGAAGTAGCCCTGCTGAGGCTGAATGGCATTCCCTGGTTTTCCCTAGTCTAGTCATGGCATAGTGTTCCCAAAGCCAGGTTTTACGTTGCAGAGCTTTGGAGTTTAGGGTTTGCATTGCTTAGGGTTTTCCCACATCTTGGTGATGTTTTGCATCCTCAGAAGGTTGTTTTTCGCGATCTCGGGCAGAGATGTCGAGGCGGCTGTAGGGTCTAGTTCTGCAGTTGTTTTAAGGGTTCAAGGTTTGGGGTTTGGGGGTCAGGAGTTTAGGTGTCTGAGGTCACCCTAAACCCTAAACCCTAGGGCCCTTTAGCGTTAGGGTTTTTCGGGTTCGGTTTAGGGTTGAGGGCTGTGGGTTGACGGGTTTTTCGGTGTTTCAACCAGGCGATCTACAAGAGGAATCTTGCCAAGCCTTTCAAGGACCTTGGGAACCTCGGCGAAGCGGCTATAGTAACCCTTGCCGACCCCAAACCCTAAACTCGAAACCCGGAGACGAAATCCGAAACCCGAAGCCTGAACGTGAAACCCTAAAGCCCTAAAGAACCCGAAGCCCTAAACGCGAAACCCTAAACCCTAAACCCTAAGCAACCCGAAAGCCCTAAACACGAAACCCTAAACCCTAAACCCTAAGCAACCCGAAAGCCCTAAACGCGAAACCCTAGCCTTCTGCCTGGAGGTGGAGCTGCCAAACGTCAATGCTGACGAACTTGAAGCCGGCGGTGAAGCTCCATGCCTAAACCCTAAACCCTAAACCCTAAGCCCTAAACCCTAAACCCCAAACCCTAAACCCTACACCCTACACCCTAAACCCTAAACCCTAAACCCATACGAGGGAGGATCCCGGGTTCCTCATGTTCTTTTCTTTTAGGCTTAGGTTCTTGGGGTTCTTAGGGTTCCTAGGGTTCTTTAGGCTGTTGTGAGGGCTCTTCAGTTCTCAGTTGGTCTCAGGTTCTTAGGTTTAGGTTTCAGGGTTTAGGGGTTGGTTTAGGGCTTAGGGTTTAGGGTTTAGAGTAGAAGTTGGAAGTCTGCTCATTGAAACTACGCTCCTTTCCGAATCCGAGTAGCTCCCTTTGAGTTGTAAGTCGACCCCCGAAGCCCAAAGTCAGGACTCCGGTGATTCTTTGGAAGACGAGTGGGAGGAGACTTCGACACTTGGTGTCGGCGGGGGAAAGCTTCGGAGTTCCATCTGTTTGGAAGCTTCCGTGAATAAGGGGTACCTTAATTTGGTGTCCTTATAATAAGGACCCTACTATTTAGGGTACTATATTGGGGTCCCCTATTTTCGGAAACCCCCATTTGGAGTAGGTTATTATCTCCAATCTCAATAGTCTTGAGCTTGCTGCCGGAGATGATTTCTACTTTTAACAGCGCTTTCTCCTTCTCCTTGTCTTCCTTGCAAGCTGTGCATGTTTCCCGGATTTGTACATGATGAGTTCCATAGGTGTTTTCTGCAGTTTGCATCACATCATTCTCTCATCAGAACGGTGTTCGTTGTGCAGACCTGGTGTGGGTTTCTTGATCTGAGGACCCCGGGCTTAATTGCCTGAAACACTCAGATGCTGGGGCCTTGCCTAAACCATGCTACACCCAAGAAAAAATTCGGGAGTGCACTCTTTCGTGCTGAGGACCTATCTCTCCGACGACTTCTCAGACGGGCCCTTGCCAGAGTCAAAGCGCTTTGGCGATTGACCATTGCAGGTATGGTCTGCTTTGTTGTTGTGGTTGCTGCTGATGCTGTGCTGCCGCTGCTCCCGTGGCCTTGCTGACAATTACCATTGCTGGCTAGTGCATTCCTCATAGTTCCTACACCCAAAGATGGTCGAAGCCTGAGCCCTGCGCCGCAAGAAGTCGCATTCCACCAAGGCACCGGGAGGACCTCTAGCAGAAGTGGCACCGTCCGCTGGCACAGTGACTTCTGCGACGCGCAGCGGGCCCCCTGTGATCTAAGGAAGCTGAGGCTTAGGGTTTTGGGTGGTTTAGCATGTAGAGCCTAGGTCTACTTCTATGGGTAAAACGCGTATGAAATCGCCAGAAAACCCAACACAAGCTTAGCTCCGCGCTGCCCGAAGCTCGCCCGCCAGTTGAAAAAGCCGATGCTCGGGGGTGTGGAGTTCCGGGTTCTAAAGAATAAGGGTGTTATGGGGGCTTCACAGATTCCTTCAGGGTTGAGGGCGGAAGGGATTTAAGGTTTGGGTTCAGGTTCAGGCTGGAGGACCTTTGAATTTGGAAGCGGGGGGGTTGGAGGGGCCAAGCCCAGCCCAGTACTGGCTTTGACATGTGCATTCTGCATTGTGTCTCCTAAGACTCTTATAGAGGCCTAAACCCTAAACCCTAAACCCTACAGCCGTTACGGTTATAGAGGCCTCAGAGGCCTTGTAGTAACCCGTGTAGTAACGCTGTGATTAGCTCTTGCATTTTGCGTCTGCCCATCTCGAGGTTCATGTTCACCAGTCGTACTATATCGAAGCATGAATAGTCCACCACAATCTTCCCCAAAGCCTAGGCCTAGTCATTAAGGCCGCCTACACTACGCAGCTGAGCAGATGATTTCTGCCAGCATACACTTGCCATGAAGAGCCCTAGACTGCAAACTATAAAGAACCCTAAACCCTAAACCCTAAACCTAAACCCTAAGCCTAAACCCTAAACCCCAAACCCCAAACCTAAACCCTAAACCCCAAACCCTAAACCCTAAAGCCATAAAGAAGCCCTATCCCTCCAAGCTTGCAGTCTCAATGTATTCAGGAGGCCCACAAAGACGACTTCCTTCCCACCTTGGCCTCCGAGGCGCGGATAAACAAGTTCAGGATTTAGGTTTAGGGTTTAGGGGTTTAGGGGTGCGTTGAGGCTCCGACTGCAGTTTCAACGCGGACTAGCTCGGGGTAGTCGAGTATGCAAGCTTCAGGCTTTGTCCGGCTTGTAACTCCCATGCTATGTATACATGTATGGGTATATCTATATGTAGTTCTATGTCTATATCTATGTTTATATATTGTTATTATTTATATATATATACACATACATACATACATATATATATATATACGGACAAGTCCTTGTCCTCTGTGTGGCGTAGTTCGCCCAAAGGAAGCTGGATAGAGAAGCAGCTAGCTATTGACACCTACCCCGTTACAGGGACACTGAGCCCTTAAGCCTTAGAGGGGGGGATGCCTTCGAGAATGCCTGTTCAAGTGCTTTGGAGGGCTCCGAGGGATTGAAAGTCAAACTGCAATCCTTAAGACCTGAGCTGCCAGATCCGGAGACCCAGGTTGGTAAGGCTTGGGGGCTTATCAGGGCGTTACAGGCTTGCAGGCACGTGTTATATGGGTATTCTAAACTTGCATTCGGTTACATACCGGCTTATCAGGGTCTCATAGGGTTTAACTAGGCAAGAGTACGGGCTTGAGAAGGGATGTAGGACCGGCGCAGCATCTCGTGGCAGGAGCTCGAAATTATTATCGGTTTAACAAGTTTAGGCGTCTCGGAGTTAGGAAGCCGAGAGAAAGCAGGCTTACAGCTGTTGTAGTTCCCCCAAAACTTCCATTGACAACTAGCCTGGATGATAAGCGCATGCTCATACGCACATACGAGGTTACATACGTCATGTCATGTCGATGCACATCCTAACATCGGATGCCGTGGCTGTCGTCCTTGCACACCCTACAACCGTAAACTACGCCCCTGTACTCATCCAGGCGTCTCTAAACCCTAAACCCTTAACCCCCCGAATCTTCAGGCCCTCACGAAAGGGAAGAAGTCTTACCCTGAGGCTCCTTTTTCTGAAGCTTCTATTATCGAGTCTGAACCCCCAAGTTGGAGCGAGGATCAGCGGAGATTACAATGGAAGCTCTTGCAACTTCGAGTGCCCTATCTACGCATCCTTTCATGTGTCCTTATAGTCAGAATCCGGCAGCTAGTACTTGCGAGCATCTCTATGTTGAGGTCTTGACTCTGAACCCTACCTCTAGTCTCCATTGTAGTTCCTTTTTCTGGTTTAACCAATATAATATATAAGGATCCTAAAAGGTAACCCCAAAAAGGAACTACAATGGAGACTCTAGGTAAACCCATTTCAACCCAGATCCTCCGGCTACGTGGGCTCCACGCGCAGAGATTCGAAGACTTTGCAGATTGAACGGAGCTTTGAATGCTTTAAGATATAGATTTTAGGGTTTAGGGTTTAGGGTTTAGGGTTTTTTGAAAAAAGACTACAGCACTGATCCCAAAGCTGAATCTTTCCTAAGCCTGAGCTCTCAAGCGTGTTTCATGCTGCACACTCCCTGAATGAAGGGGGGCTCTTGAGTTTCAACAACTTCGCTCTGAACCTTCGAAAAGCAGAAGCAAAGCCAAAACTCGAGGAGCCTCATCCTAGAGACGACGCCTCACGAAAGGTTTAGGGTTTAGGGTTTATAGGCCTTTGGGGGGTGTAGGGTTTAGGCTTTTTAGGGCTTGGGGGTGTAGGGTTTAGGGTTTATAGGGCTTTGGGTTTAGGGTTTATACGGCTCGGGGGTGTAGGGTTAAGGGTTTATAGGGCTTGGGGGGTTTGAATCCGTTATATAAATCTCTCGAGGCCATTAGCAGCGTCGAAGCGGGTCCACCCCAAGGCCGGTGTGCAAGCCCGTGCCTGTTGCAACTCGCACCGGGGGTTTGGGGGCTTAGGCTTGAGGTTGATGCTAGAATAGGGTTTGGGGGCGTATTCTTCTGTAGTTATAGTAAGGAACCCTCAAAAAACCCTATTCTAACTATTAAGGCCCTAAACCCTAAACCCTAAACCCTATTCTAACTATTAAGGCCCTACGCTGGGGTATTATGGGTTCGGAGTTGGGGCTTCAGCACTGTTCCCCCAAACCCTTAGACCGGCCCGAGCCCTCGAACTCTAATGAAAGCCGACGCCCTGAACCCCTAAACCCCAAACCCTAGAACCCTAAACCCCTAAAGCCCTAGACCCCTAAAGCCCTAAACCCTACACCCCTAAACCCTAAACCCTAAACCCCCAAACCCTAAACCCCAAACCCTAAACCCATAAAACCCTAAACCAGGTTTTCGGGCGGCCGGCCTTCCTCAACGGGTAGAAGAGCTGCCCTGTGAGGCGTGCGGCTTAGAGGGGAGGCTCTCTGCCAGGGGACATATTAGGGTTTAGGGCTCTAGGGCTTTAGGGTTAGGGTTTAGGGGATTAGGGTTTTAGGGTTAGGGTTTAGGGGATTAGGGTTTTGGGGTTTGGGGTTTAGGGGTTTAGGGTTTTAGGGTTTAGGGTTCAGGGGTTTACGGTTTAGGGGTTGTGATGTAAATCCTGCATTACCATAAGGATCCTAAACTATGGGAATTATGGTTTTTTCCTTATTATGGGTGATGCAGGATTTATATCATCAGCCGTAGTACACTATCGTGCAGTATATAGTACCTTGCATTACATCATCGTATCTTGTAGTTCTTTACAGTCCGTTATGGTATCTTCTATAGGGGTCCTAGTGCATTACAGTACCTTGTAGTACATTCTCGCATCTTGCAGCCTGAGAGGGACTAACGATATGTAGCCCTTACAGAGCAAGATTCCGACAGGGAATAGTGAAGGGGTGGTGGGGCGGGGTGGGGTGGGGTGTGGGGTGGGGTGGGGTGGGGTGGGGTGGGGCTTCGGTTTTTTGGGTTTTGAATATAGTGATAGCAGTCATACCCAATGCCTTCTTCTACGTCTTCAGGCCTTTACATACGCCCAAACCGTATAGGGGTCAGCGTTGGGCAGAGGGCTCTCAGGGTTTAGGCTGTGGGGTGTAGGGATTTAGGGATAGGATAGTGTCAGGGTTTAGGATGTAGGGATCTTAGTTTCAGGGTTCAAGGGCAGAAAGCTGAAAAGGGTTTTCGCGAAGTAAGTTCACTTTCAGGCCCTAAATCCTACACAATGCAAGCTCCTTAGAAACTCAAGCGAAGCAAGCAGAGGCGGGAACCGACCATCCCAACCACGCCGTGGGGCGCATGATCCTCCCGGAGAGCATCCCGAAAGGCTCCGTAAGGGATTTGTGTAAAGTTTCGGGGTTTTCCGGTTCAGAGTTTGAGTTCAAAGATGTTGGGTTTGAAGTGTCGAGGGCCTGGAGTCTGGGGTGGGGGCTGATTTCGTTTTTGAGTTTTGGGCTCAGGGTCTCTGAGCTTTGAACGCTATAAATGCGAAGCACTTCGCACAGGTTTAGAGTGTACATGGAGTTTAGCGATGTTCAAGATTCAAGATCCATGCAGGGGGGATTTCGAGGGGTCCGTCAAGGGCTAGGGGTAGATTGACTCTGGCGTCTATGATTGCGACAAGGACTAGGGCCATGTTGGCACCATTCGATTCTCATCATGGCTGCTGTGTTTCTTTTGGTACTGCCGCCAAACTCCAAATTCCGAGCCCGAATCTGAAATCCCTGCTCCCATTCCGCAGCCCGTAGCCAAATCCTGATGGTAATCCCTATGCCCCTAACGCTCTTAGAAACCTGCCAAAACTTTGAACCCTGAGACCAAGCTAGAACAGAGTGCTTCTGGTACCCTTAAAATAGTACCCTTATAAGTACTCATATAGCACCTTACACCCTAAACCCTAAACCCCTAAACCCCCAAACCCTAAACCCTAAACCCCTAAACCCTAAACCCTTACATAGAATCCCGAATACAAAAAAGCTACGCCGAAGCGCTCGAAAGCCAGGTCTCACGGTCCTGGAGCAGCTGACTTACCTCGGCTTCGACCTTCGGCCAGCCGAGCCGGGGACCTCGTTAAACCCTAAGCCATAAATCCTGAACCCTAAACCCAGCTCTTGCTGTTTTTTGGGGGGTTGAAAAGCTGCATGTTAGATGTTGGGAGTCTGTTTGACTGCGTTTCGGGCGTTTCAACGCGCTTTCGAGGTCGCAAAACTCCAGCAAGATCAGTTGATGCTGCTTTGTTTGATTGTTGTTGTGGTTTATAGGTCTCTGTCGGGGGATTTGCACCGGTGTCTTTACGGGTGGTTGTAGGGATCAACCATAGGAAGCTTGTAGGTATAGGGTGGGGCTTTTGGGTTTAGGCGTTCACCGGGCTGCAGGGCCGTGTGATGAGGCCTGATTCGGGTTCGAAGCTCTTGCTTGGTGTTGTCAGGTTCGAGAGGATCTTGTCGTCGTTTTTGCCATCGTCGACGTTGTTGTTGCTGTCTTCGTTGTCGGTGGTTGCCGAAGGGAAGGTTGCAGTCATCCTAAGTGCTTCCTCTGGGGCCTTACAGGCTTGAGGACTCGATCAAAGCATTCAGCGTCCAGAAGAGGCATGGGTACGCGCTGCCAGATAAGCCCAAGACAGTTTCTTTGCTTTCAGGCTCCTCCAGGTGCCTTTAGTTCCAGATCCTTTCTGGAGGCATCTATAGGGTGTACCAGCAAGCAGGCGGAGGGTTTTGCATTGGGCTCACCGGCCCCCTGAGCTGGGTCAACCGCAAGCTACTACCTCAATCTCTACATCTACCCTCAAAGCCCCAACACCGCGCCCTCAATGGCAACCCCCTAAGTTATGAATCTCAACATGCAGTTTATTCATGCTGTACCAGACCCGGAACAGAGCGAAGAACAGCAACACAAACACACGATGCGTCCTTCCCAGAGGGTGCCCACATCAACGCAGTCAAGACCTGTCAACCCGCTCATACCCTAAAACCCTAAACCCTAAAAGCTTCCAGTCATTCCTAAGCACGGCTGAAACCCCAAGGTGGGCCTCAAGAAGAAGTCTCACTCTTGAGGACATGTTTGGCTGTTCTTAAGCAGGGGTGCGGCAAAACCTGCAAACTTAAGTCTTCATGGCCTCAGCGCCCTGAGCCCTAATTCTAGTTTTAGCGTTTAAGCTTGTGTTCGGCCAGGCCGGTGGTGTCATGAGACTTTCCACCATGCTGAGAGAGTGGTTAATACACGGAGCGCCTTCATCTGCAGCGCGAAACTCCTGTCAATTTGGGGCTGGGGTCCGAGTCTCAAACTTCCGATGTTCACCCCTACTAGGCTTCGGGGCCCAGGTTTTGGGGGCACTGATTTCAGCATCTGTGGTGGCGATTTTCAGACAGCCCAGCTGCGAAACCAAAAGGATAAGAAAACGGAGCTAACGATTAAGCTCAGATGCCAGGGTAAAGTTTCAGGTTCGGATTTCGGCCTGGACTAGTGGTCTGAGATCTGGAGGTTTCGAGTTCGACAGCCTTGAGTACTTCGTGCCCCGTTTCTCGGAAACTACACCACTGTCTGCAGGATGCCGTCAATTTGCTGAGCGGACAGGCACAGACCTCGGCAACTACTGGCACGATGTGGTGCAGTTGTGCGTGAGCGTGTATGTATGTACGTATGTATGTATGTATGTATGTATGTATGTCTGCATGTATGTATCAGTGGCAGTAGGAGTCGGCGTCGCCAGTGTGTAGGACATCATACATGCAGCAGGGCCAGCAGGCACGAGGAGAAGGACAAGACAGCCACTGCAGACACCACCACCAAGACGACAACCACCATCACCCCGGCGGCTACTACGGCCAGCAGCAGCAGCAGCATTGACGGCAGCGCAGCGCAGCAGCGTGTCATTTGCCAGTCATTTTTCAGGTGTTAGAATCTGCTGGAATAGATGTGCTTGAGTACTAGGGGTTCGGGGTGCAGCCATTAGGACTTTGAGGCGAGGGGTTGATCGTGTGGCAGTCTTGAACCGTGCACGCCTCACGCCCCAAACCGTAAAATGCCCCAAACCCTAAGCCCTGAAACCAAAAAATGCCGTAAACAAAACATGGAGCCTTGACTACCACAAGCTCGCGAAGCCATGGCAAAGAAGAAGAGCCACTTCATCTTATCGTCAACCCCCCCCCAAAGGCATCTGAACCCCTAATCTCGAGGTCTAAAGCCATGTAAAACCCTGATGGGAACCCTGATGGGGGCCTTTATTGCAACGCTCATCAGAAAGCCGTATGGAAACGCCACGGGGCTGCTCTGCCGAGCTCCAGGCCTCCGTCCAGTTATGACGCCGAAAGTTTCACCTTCGATCTAGGGGTTGTCAAAATTAGGAACTCCCCGAGGGCTTAGGTAACAGTATTAGACGGTAGGGATGTCCTCTTCTTGTCCCTTCGTAGCCCTAGTACACCATGCTTCCATCCCTTCTCTAACTAGGCTGCTAATGTGGCATCAGGTTGAGGGTTTACGTTGCTGGCTCAGGCTGTATGGTCGAAGCTGTAGAGATTGAAGTACTGCTTTAGGGTGCATGCAGTCCATCTTCCATGAAGACTCTAGACCCTAAAAAACCCCTAAACCCCGTGTCTCTGTGTGTGTGTGAGCTCAGGTCGGCACACATTAAGAAACAAACTAAACCTAACGGAATAACATCACATCCTACGTCCTAAAGGCCCTAAGCCCTAAACCCCGAAACCCTAAACACTAAGTTATACCCTTAAGGGGAGCATCCTTTCGAGCAACCCCCATCTGAGCTCGGCCGTTAGCGCACCGGAACAGCCATAAACCGGAGACATGGCCGTGACACACTGGAAGCATTTTCGGGGCTTCAGAAATTCGGTGTCCCTTTCGAGGGATCCTTGCATTAAGGATACTTCTCTCTATCTGTCATCCATCTATCTATCTACCTGTCTACCTATCTACCTATCCATCTACGTATCTACTTATCTACCTATCTACCTATCTACCTATCTACCTGTCTGTCTACTTATCTATCTATGTATCTATCCTATCTAAGTACCTATCTATCTATCTATCTATCTATCTACCTATTTATCTATCTATCTATCTACCCATATATCCATCTATCTATTTATCTGTTTATCTGTTTGTCTATCTATCTATCTATCTATCTATCTATCTTGCTGCCTATCTACCTATAACTGTAACTTATGCCCTTATCCATATCTATATCCATGCATATATATATATATAGAGAGAGACATACATGCACATACAGTTTTATCTTTGCGTACGTCTATATGTTTATCATATTGTATCTCCGTCTTTTTATTTATCTGTACACATATAGATATGTAATATATAATATAACTGATATATATATATATGTATGTATAGCTATGTGTTCATATATCTATCTCTCTCTATATATATATATATATATCAATCAGGGTTCTTCACTTGTTGAAGCTCCGCTTGGAAGTCGGAACACAGGACAGGTCTTGGGTCGGTATGGCGGGTGTCTGTTTTTTTACTTTGATGCGGCCCATTCTGAAGGTTGATGGCTTGTCTCCCTGTTTTAGGCAGCTAGTGCATGGAGCTTGCTCGGTTGCAGCAAGCGACAAAAATTGTTCCAGACGCCAAAACTTGCGCGTGGTCGCGATGTGAGGGTTGTGCATGGGTCCTGTTTGATGAGTCTGATGGGCCGCATTCATGTGGATCGTCATGGTATTCATTGTAATCATGGTCTGCCCTAGTGCCGCGCCACTGTTTTGTGTCCGAAGCTCTAGTGGCTGTCTGGCATAATTAAGCACGACCTGCATCACCTGTGGACAACCTGGGATGATGCTCTTATCTAGCTTTCTTGGACGGCCCCTGTTTGGTGTCACTGTAGGTTTAGTTTATTAGTTTTGGGTTCATTTGGGATCTTACTCTACGGACTAGTTTTCTCGAAGCCGCAAACGCGACCTTCAACCTTCAACCCCTACCACTGAACCCCAAGACACAAAACCTAAACCAAATCTTGGATGTAGATCCGAGGCATCCTCTCCCCGGTCTCTCAGCTCAGCATCAAGTTTAGGACTTTCGGCTTAGCCCTTGTGGACCCAATCCATAAACCCGTAAGCCGTTAATCCCTACACACCTGCAGTCCCAAGTCTCGCTGAACTTCGCTCACCGGAATGCTCGCCACCGGTCGTTTGGCCTTTCTTCAAAACTCGAGACTGGGCACTCCGGCAGAGTGGGCGGCTTCGCAGGACGGGTGCCGTGGCTGGTATGTTGGTTCAAAGGCTTGGGGTCGAGAAATTGAGGTTTAGGTTGTGAAGTTTTGAAGTACAGAAATTAGGTGTATGTTGCCGAGTTCAAGACAGAGAGTTTCGGCTTTGAGTAGGTTTCGGCATTCTTCTCTTGCTCTTCTGCTGACCCTTGCTGTTGCCGTTGGATTGTTGCAGCAAGAGAGACTAAGACCAGCGGCAGCAACAGCAGCAAGTGAACCCGGCACGACCACCGGGACAGCAACGGAATGACGACTGCCACTGCATACCGCGACAACAGCGAGGTCGATTGCTCCCACCACCACTGACAGCGCTAGCTACGAGTACCATTGACACCGCATGACCTCAACGACGACGACTACTGTTGCTACGCAACCTCATCCTCTCCCATACAACAAGCTTCAGGACAACAAACACTACTACCATCGCTACAACTGCAACCACGAACCTTTTAAAGGATCCCTACACTTTGTAGCAATGGCAAGAAACCTTTCGTGAGAACCTACAGAACCCCGGTAGTGACCCTCTTATAGAACCCTGAAAAGAGCCTTTGTAATTAGCAAGCAACGAATCTAATGAGCTCTTACACTCAGCCCAAGAACTCACGAAAGCATCAGGTTTGAAGACGTGGTACAGGATTTGCGAACCTAAACCACAACCCAACACCCTGGAGTAGGATCTTCTGTCCAGGGATGAGAGCAACGTTTCCCGACCGTTGGACTTATGTGCTGCGGTTGGTTTTCATCGTTTCGGGCCTGTGCTGAAGGAGAGGCGAAGACATCATTGCGAAATGCAGGCACCCGGGCAGGAAGAATTGAGCATTTGTGCTTGTTGGTTGGTTGCAGGGCGGTGGCGGGGCATGGATGTTCTGATTCTAGTGTCTCTTGGGCTGCAAGAGCAAAGGTTGAATTCACGGTGGACACCAGCATGGATGAAAAGAGAACATAGCAGGTTTGCCAATATGATGTCACTATTTTTCAATGGACATGTGCTAAGTGTTCTTGCTACGAACATACGTAACCATGCGACTGACGGATTGTGATGAGAAAGGGCAAGCACTTCCGACTTGCACTAAGAGCAACTAAAAAAACGAATAAACCTGCCCCCAAACCATGAAGAGCCCCTACGAGCACTGCGGGTACGACGAGCGAAGCCGCCATCTGCCGAAACGAAGAAGCGCAGAGAAGAAGGAGACTGTCAGGAGCTTACCGGAATTTTTTTGACCCTGTCAGGAACTGTAGCTTCACAGCGACCCTAAACCCTAAACCCTAAAATCACAGCTCATACATCCATGATCCCCAAGCCGAGAGCCCTAAACCGCCACCTGATGCTGGGAACCTGAAGCTCGAAGCCTTAAGGCGAACTTCCAAGCGCCTATCAGGCAGAACTCCCCATGAACTGCTCCTGCACTTGTACTGTATACAGATCAGGTGGGCTTTCGTTGCGGCCAGTGCCAAAAGGAATTATGCAAGCACTATGCCAAGGCCAGAAGATCACCACCAGAATCGCTTGTGCTTGGAGTTTTTGCGATTGGATGGTTTTCCTGGAAGCTTGCCGCGCGTGCCGAGGCCTTGTAGGTGTTGGAGCTTGAGGATAAAGGTGTCCTGAGCTTGCCTTTGCTGCTTCTAATCTTGGTAGCAGGACTTGACAAACGAGGCTGTAGGATCTGTGCCACATAGACCAAGGAAGAGTCTACACAACTTGCTGGCACCCTCATCTGGTTCTGAGTGCCACGAGCAGAACCTCCAGAACGGATATGATGTTCGTTTGCAAGGCATGGATAACAGTGATACTGCGTTGAGTTTTTTCCTTATTGAATTTTCGCCGAGGTCCTTATTACTGCAAGACGAGAGTGCTCTGTTGTGGATCCCGACAGCGATCCTGAATCGGGGTACTACCCGGATTGCAATCGTATCAACAGAACCACATCTTAGTAACATTAAGCAATGCCTGTGGGGCAGCGTCTAATATGCGCTCACTTGGCGGCATCGCAGGGCACCTGCAACCGCAAGAACGACCGCTGTAACTTCTGCCGAAGGCTTAGAAAAACGGTTGCTGCGCCCAGGGTCTAGCTCTCAGTAGCTAGGGGTAACATAATTGGAATCGGATCCATGAGTGTTCCATGCTGCACTTTGGTACTTCTTTAGGTCCCAGCCTTTTGAACAACTACAACAGGGGCCTTAAAAAGTTAGAATAGCGTTTGGGGTATATTCTACTATAACTATAATAAGGAACCCCCACAACCCTATTCTCATTGTTAAGGCCCCTACACTACGCTGTTGGATAACGTGAGTGTCAGTGTTGAGCCGGAACTCTTGGCTCGGGCCCGCTCCGGGCCCTCATAACCCCAAGTCCTTACTGTGACCCTTTGAAGGGTTTAGGGTTTCGGGTTTATGGGGTTTAGGGTTTAGGGTTTAGGGAACCCTCGTCATAGCCCCAAATCCTTACTGAAGGAGCTGGCAGCTAACCCTCTTCGAGCTTCATGGTGTTTTCTAGACAATCTCGCTATCGAGGAACTGTTATGCTGAAAGTCCGACACCCTCGAGGCTGACTGAGTCCTGTTCTGAACCGTAGCCATTGGACACTCGAATATCGAACAAGTGTTTCACTTGCTCAACTAGTCACCGAGTGTGTCTAAGAACTTTGGACTGCAGTGGCCGTAAACCGGCATGCAAACCCGCGGCCTTAGCACAAGTGTTGAGGGTGTAGAGTGTCACCCCAAGCTGAGCCTTCTTTCTCAGGTCATTGCGCAGAGCACTGCCATGTCTTGCCACCTCCTGCCCAAGGACCGAC
This sequence comes from Symbiodinium necroappetens, assembly GCA_905231915.1. Taxonomy (NCBI): domain Eukaryota; class Dinophyceae; order Suessiales; family Symbiodiniaceae; genus Symbiodinium; species Symbiodinium necroappetens. Next base: position 22,952 of record CAJNJA010032808.1, read on the forward strand.
TTGAGATCGAGCTTAGAGATGTGGTTACGGAGTTTGCAGCTGAGAGGTCAAAGATTGCCAGGGGGCGAGGGGTTTTGGGTCATCGTCATTATGGCCATCGTCGTTATAGTCGTGGTCCCGATTGTTTTTCCACCATCGTCGTAAATACCGACGCCATCACAGTCGCCATCATGTCGCCACTATCGTCATCTTCATCGTCGCGTTTGTCATCAATACCGGCGCCATCGTCGTGACCATCGTCGCAACAATCGCCGTAGCCATCATCACGGTCATCGTCGTCATTGTTGTCCGCATCATGGTCGTACTCACTTTTGTCGTGATCGAGCTCATCATCGCTTCGTCAACATCGTCGTCATCAACCGTGACGTCCAGAACCTAGGAAAGCTCAGAAAGCCCGGAACTATACATCGTCAGCGAAGGATCCAACAAGCGCCACCAGGATCGACTCTTTTGGCTGGGCTTCAGGTAATTAATATCGAGGTCTGAATAATGAGGAATAACATTATCCGTGATGTCCATTTTCTTCATACGAAGAGGGGTCTGTGAGACACTGAATGACACTTGTATATTTATTCGGGTTTTACATGTTGCATTCAGAGCTCGAAGAGTCCAGGGTTCAGCCCTTTTCTGCACTATGGACTCTAAGCCCCACAACGGATCTTGGGTCCGCGGAGTTTGTCATTCCAAGGACTAAAGCGGGGGTTGACGGTATAGGTCTGTCTTTTGGGGGCTGTGTTCGGATCTTGTATGCCACAAGCCTCAAACCCTGGGCCATGTCCAGGCTGAATCACTGCTCACAGTACCTAAACCCTTAAACCAAAGCCCTACAGTCACGCGTTAAGGTCCCGGCATGAAAGGGCCTAGGGATTCATCTACTGGCCCTGCAGAGTCCCTCTCTTGCTTCTGCGTAGTTTCCGCTTTGTGGGTGTGTTTTGGGCTCAAGGGTTGTTGGCTTTGGGGATGTGCAGGGTTCCAGGTGTGGGTGACTCATATTGTTAGTGACATAGGGGTTTAGGGGGTGGGCGTTTGGCTTTTGGGTATGGTGACTAGGGTTTTCGACCCTGTGCTCTAAATGTTTATTGCAGCTGCTTCACGAGCTTTGCCAGACACCCACGCCAACAAGCCTAAACCCTAAACCCCCTTAACCCTAAAAGTCTAAGTCCAGTTAAAGCCTCGAAGCTGTGTTTCTGGCGTTGCCTTTACCAGCCGTAATCCTGAGTTTCCTTGCCAGTTAAAACACCCTACAGCCCTACAGCCCTACAGACCATGACAGCTGAGTCCTCCTAATTGAGAGATTGCTGTAAGACACACCCAGTACCCCCCTTAAACCCTAAACCCCATTATATTCAGCCTAAGCCCTGGATCATGAGCTCAGTGTCAAGCTTAGGGCAAGGTTCAACCCACACCTTTACCTTTTAGTCAATGCACGTTTAGGGTTTGGGGTTTAGGGCTGTAGTGTTTATGTTTTGCATTTAGGGTTTCAGGGTTTTGGGCTTACGGGTTTATGGGCACCGTTAAGATAGCCCTCCCGAGTTCCATGATTCATGCCCGGGCCCCTGGAATAATCATGCATACACATACATATATAATTATACCTACCTACCTACCTACCTACCTACATACATACCTACATACCTACATACCTACATACCTACATACCTACATACCTACATACCTACATACACATACATACATACATACATACATACATACAGACATACATGCATACAGACATACATGCATACATACATCCATCCATCCATCCATGCATGCATCCATGCATGCTTGCTTGCATACATACAAACAAACAAATTGCGAACATACTTACATGCATGCATGTCTACATGCGTACATGCATGCATACATACGAACATACACATACCCGTGCACATACACATACACGTACACGTACACAGACACAGACACAGACACAGACACAGAAACAGACAGAGACACACATATATATGCATACATGCATTCATACATGCATGCATGCCTGCCTGCATGCATACATACAGACATGTGAAGAGATTATTGATTATTGTTGCTTATCTGCCCATTCGTTCATGTGAATGTAGGGTTGCCAGCAAGGTGATTACTTCAAAGTCGTTGTTCTCGATTAGCTGGCTAACAACCCTGTGTGTAGTCACCCCTGCACCTTCAAGTATGAAAATAAATATGAATATAAATACAAAATGTATAATATATATATATATAAATATAAATAAATATAAATAAATAAATATATATATATATATCGCCAAGAAGACATGTGGCAGGCACGAGGGAAGCTCGCCGATTGTGAGGCTGCAGTTGCGGGGTCTTGCAAGAGTTTCAGGGTTCAAGCCCAGTTCAAGCTTTCATGCGCAGGGGCTGCGGACAGTCACAGGGGCAGTTCTCAACTGATGGATGCAGTTTGGGGTTTCAAGTCTCGGTCGTGGCGGCTAAGACTAAGAGGCAAGGTATCGACCTTGAATTGCTTGAGCGGAGGGCTTCCGGGTGCCACTCGCAGAACTGCTGAAATGAGAGGACACTAGGAGGACTATTGGGCTCTTTTGTTTGTCTTTCTGTTGTTTTGGTTTTTGGAGTTGGTTTTTCGTTGGCCGGGATTTCCAACAAATAGGGTTTTCGCTTGCCTCCACAATTTGCTGTGGTGGTGTCCTGAAGCTCCAAGAACATGGCTGGTCCAACACAACCATACAAGAAGCCTGAGAACTTGCCCATACTATGCCTTGAGGTTGCTTGTTATTAATTACAAGTATGCTGTAGCATATGCAAAACTCCTCATGATTTGTATACTCCTTTTTCTACCCCGAACTGAAGGCACCCTATCTTGCCATCGAGGCGTCCTTTTGCACCGTTCCTGTACGGCAGCAGCAACAGCGGGCACCGACAATGTCCTTTTCATTGCTTCGGCTAGCTTGTAAAGAACCACTATTAGATGTCTTAAGCCCTAAGCACAACGAAAGCATAGCATTGTACATAGGCGACATGCTAGACAACTGTTGCAGTCGACAAGAGCCTCAAATCTCACCTTTTTCCTCCTGCCTTGCTATACTGGGTTCTTCTGTGCATCCTCTTAAACTTCTCTGAGCATCCACTTCAACAGCTCGACGAAGTAGAGACGCTTCGCGGACAGGCCCAGATTGTGCGCCGTCGCCGCCGGGTCGGGGCTCTGGAGGGTCGAACTGCAGTTGAAGGGTCGTAAAACTTGCCAGTTATTGTAATTATATGCGCTACTACTATTACTATAGTATAGCCGAGAAGCCCTATCACAATATACTATAGTTTGGGGATCAAGTTTCTAACCATAACATGTTATAGCCCAAAAGCCCCATTACAATCTGCTTCCTTTTGGGGTTCCTTACTGTACTTACATGGCCCAAAGACCCTACTACACTCATCAGGCCCCTTCTATCGCAGTTCGTGGCCAGAGCTCTTGAGGTCTTTTTGGTCTCGGACTCAAAAAGGTGTCGGGTTGTTTTCCTAAGCGGACAAGGCTCAAAACGCTTGGATTCTGGTTTCGGGCAGGGGTCGGGGCCGCCCCTGACAACGAGTCCGATATTGCAAACCACCCAATGGACCCAACCTGGAGCAGTCTTCAGGACTGGTGGAGATCCCGGATACATCAAGGTAGTTCTCTAAAGTCGAGTCCGTTTTTTGGGGTCCCAGGAGCACGGCACCCTCATTAGAGAACTCCCCGTGCAGTGCTGAAATGATTCGAGGACTTGCAACAGTTGCTTGCAAGCCACGGGTCACCGCGCACTTCCACTGAATGCTGGAAACTTCATGGCGTGCCTGGGGCAGAATCAGGGTTTCAGGGTTTCGCTGTTTTTTCGTTTCCGGGTAGCGTGTTTAGACTTCCAGAGAATCCCAATTCCGTGTTCTGGACTCTGGCATACCGCAGGGTTCAAAAGACTGTGGGCTTCAAGCTGGTTCTTGGCTAGTCTATGTTTACGGCTAGGGTTTAGGCTTCGGGGTTCAGGTTAAGGGTTGCTTAGGGGCGAGCTCCTTTCCACCTCTCGCTGCAGCGCGTCTCTAAAGTCTGTGCTTAGGTGCCGTCAGGGCGCGGCTAGGGCTCCCAATCCCCGAGAACTTCTACGTGATGGTAGTGGAAGCTAGAAACTTGAAGCAGAAGAAACTCACAGTATGTGCTGGACCGGTTTCATACTCATCTTTGGACATAGCATAGACTTTCGCTTGAATCGAATGACCTGGTATGGTGCCGGCTTTCAGTCCTCCCAGCCTGACGATGTGATCAACAAACCGTCTGAGTGGGTTATGACTCAAGGAGCGAGAGCGGCAGTACAAACGAATATGTTGTGGGTCGGTCTCGGGAGCAACCAATCTGCAACCCAGAAAACAACCTCTGGATTTCAGGATCAGGTATCGGAGACTGGCGACAGAGCTGTCCCAGACCAGACCAGACGGTGTCAAAGCCTGCCGGTGAACCCGCAGACTCGAAAAAAGCACTCGAAAGCCTTTAAGGCTTAACGCCCCGAAGATACTTAGAATCACCCAACTACCGTACCAATGCGTCTCAAGCATTAATGTTGTGAGATTTGGTAACAAGGCTTCAAGGCAGCCGGGCATCGGTCTAAGGATACATCCATCCTGAACCGCCCCTTGTGTAGTTTCCCTTCACCCCTAAACCCTAAACTCCGCAAGCTGTGGCCAAGATACAGATGCAGCTGAATGACTGCGATGAGGATCTCTTGCGCCTGGCAGGAGCCAGGCAGACCCGCGGTACCAACAATAGTGGATAATGGCCATAATATCAACAAAGCATAGCAATAGTCGTAGTAATCGTCCTAATATCGTATGTTGAGGAATATACCAGGAGACCGCTGGTTGACTGAAGCCTCTGCAGGCCTTTGTCCACTTGTTAAGAGTTGCAGGACCTACCGATACGGAGCCGATGTAGAAGCCTTTGAAAGGGTTGCGACTTCGAAAAGATCCTGCATGCACGACAATGGGATTCAGGGTGGTTGGTTCAGGTCCTTCCGCGCTCTTACTCGAGGCACTTCACAGTTTGAAACTTGGATGTGGAAGGGTTGCACGCTTCTGACATCGAGCTGCGGCACTGCATTTTCTAACGGGTCTCTGTGCACAACGTCGGTGGACAGTCGAGGCACGCAAGATGTTCATCTGGCCCTGCACCTTCCCAGAACTCTGTCGGTCATTAGACACTGCGCTTTTCCCTGAGGGAGACTTGCCCCGACTCGCGAAGGACCCCACTACAACGCCATAAAAAAAGTTAGGCCTCGAGGTCTTGTCCAGCATTGCTCCTGACTACGACCGTAGGCTTAGGGAGCTGAGCTTTCGAGAAGAGCCTTCAAAGCAGTGGAGAGAGGATGTAGGGTTCAGGGGTTTCGATTTAAGGTTTAAGGATGAAGGGGCTGAAGTCTAAGATTTAGGGTTTGGGGTCCAGGCCTTCGGATAAATCTGCAGGATTCAGATTTCCGGTAAAAGGCTTCAGGGTGGGAGTCAGAGGTTCTAAACAAATCTTCAGCAAAGCCAGGACGAACACGCCAGGCACGGTTTCCACCGTTGTTGACGTCGCTTGGATGGAATCTAGAAAGGGACCCCCAACCCTAAACCTAAACTGGAATCTGGAGGGGATGGCTGAGCGTCACCTCAAGCACCGTAAGTTCATAAGCTATGGGAGTATGGTGTGTTACTTAACGTGGGCCCCTGCCCTATCCTCATTATGAGAAGATTTTCATGAATTTGGGGATCTACGTTAGTGGAGAACTGAGTATATATAAGTTCCGATGAAGCCCTTACACCTCATTATGCCCATATATATATATATATATAGACACACACACACACACGCATTACTCTGGGTAATGCAGCATTGGTGTTTTGAACTGCGCTCTCGTGCCTAGGGGACCTGGTGGCACAGATACCTTCGGGCTTATGCCCTACATCACCCTAACCTTCCAGGTACCTACTATATAGGGCCCTAAGGGCTCTAGTGCCCTATAGAGTAGGTACCTGCGGGGGTTAGGGTCATTTACACCGTAAAACCTACACTTAATAGGGTTAGGAATAAGGTTCAGGAATCAGGACGCGCCCTGAACCTGAAAGGTTGAACATACGGCGCCAATCCAGGATTCAAGATCTGTCGGGACAGGCGTTGGTGTTCGAAGCTGATGTGGTTGCAGGTGGAAGGCAGAAACCTGCCTTCAACCCACAACGGACAGTCTGACGGTCCGTATCCTATATAACTCTAAACTCTGAGACCCCGAAACTCGAAGCAAAGCTCGAAGTCAACCTTTTGCATACTTGGAGGTAGGATAACCATAGTCATCACCCATACTAGGGGACGGATATCTCCACTTATAACTGCCCATGAACCTCCAAGTCGAACTTTGCTCCTCGTTAGGGCCTAAACCCTAAACCCTAAACCCTGAACCCAAAACTCCCTAAGCCCTAAACCCTGAACCCTCCTAAACCCTGAACCCTAAACCTTCAACCCAGCTTTTGTTTCGAAGAACTCCGCAGAGCCCCGGAGGCTGCTGCAGTGAAAACCCCATCGGATTCCTCAAATCCTCACGAAAACAGCCCTACAAGAGCAACATATAGTATATAATATGCTATGTTATGATGTATAATATGCTATATTATTTTATGGTGTAATATGCTATATTATAGTATATAATGTACTCTTATGCAGTATTTTATAGTATACTATACTGTAGTACAATACAGTATTTAAAAAAAAGCAGCACGGATACCTTCTAGGCCAGAAGCCACAGAACCCAAAAGCTCGACTTTGAATGAGACGACCCTGAAGCCCCCAGGCTGGCAAAGGCGACATCAGCTCGCCACAGCTGCGGCCTCGGCATCTATAGGGTTTATGGGGCTTAGGGTTTAGGGTTTTGGGTTTATGGGGCTTGGGGCTTAGGGTTTAGGGTTTATGGGGCTTAGGGCTTATGGGGCTTAGGGTTCAGATTAACTTGTGGCTTTGCCAGAAACCCTTCCTGCACCTTGAAGCAAAAGCTCGAAACCCTAGAGCCTAAACCCTAATCCCTCCCCAGAAACTAGCCCCTCACCCCAACCCACCCCATATCCTGAGGTTTTGCCGGGCTCCGTTGGGGTGGCCATTCGCTCCAACGTCTAAGCCTTAAGCCCTACCCCCGCTTCGAGAGGTGAAGCTTAGAGTGTAAGGTTTAGTCATGTAGCAACCTCCTTAGACCCACTATAGAGCCCACCATTCAAAAAAAAGGCGAGGTTTTGAAACACTGCTTTTTCGACCCTGAATAAACCAAGAAGGAATCATACTTTGACATTAGACCGGTAACCAGGCAGTTCAGTTGAAGCCCTACCGTACCTTACCTAAACCCCGTAAACCGGCAACCCTAGACCCTCAGCCCTGTACCCTGAACCATACAGACCCTTAACCCTAAACCCTGAAGCCCAAAATCCCGCAACGCCGCGGTTAGAATCAACACACATAGCATTCCTAAAGGAATCCCTAATGGACAACCGGGAATCTTCTAGATCCTCGCAAAGGGAGAGAGTTCCAGTGGGATCCCGTTGAGGGTTCCTTCAAGGATTCTTTGATTTCGGGATTCTAGAAGGATTACGGAATAGCCAGAAATTACAAACAGTTTCCCGTTATAGTCGCTAAATATAGGGACGCTAAGACTCAACAACTAAATATGTAAAACGCGTGTATATATATATACACATATAGATACATACATACACATACAGTATATGTGTGTATATATATATATAGACATAATGTGTGTAATTATATATATATATAGATATAGATATAGATCTTATATAACATATGTGTGTGTATATATATATAATACACACATACATACATACATACAGACAGACAGACAGACAGACAGACAGACAGACAGACAGACAGGCAGACAAGACAGACAGACATACAAGCATACAAAGAAAAAAGAAAGAAACAAACAAACAATCAAACATAGATACAGACATACATGCATGCATACATACATCCACCCATCCGTCGATTCATCCATCCATGCATGCATGCATGCATGCGTGCATGCATACATACAGACAGATATGTAGATGTAGATATGTTCATTGATGTCCGCTGGCAGAGGCCCCGCAGAGACAGCGCTGAGCGGGCAAGGTTCCGCAAGTCTGCGGCGGCCGGGGCTTAGGAACGTAGGGCCTATAAAGGCTACTATAGCCTTAACATGATTTTGTGGTGTTTAGGGTTGAGGGTTAAAGCTCTGACCTCAATGCTTTAACGGGCCTAGGGTTGAGGTTCAGTGGCGTAGAGTGCTGGGGAGATGAAGGTAAGCGCATCACCCGCGGCTCCTTGTTTAAGATTTGCAGCCGCATGCTGAGTCCAGTACGGCATGCGAGCGCAGAGTTGAAAGATGCGGCTTCGTCCTGACAGTCAGCCGCATCACCAATCAGCCATGAGTACTCGGGCACTAGACTCTAAACCCTCAAGACCCTAAACCCTGAACCCTCAAAACCGTGAAAACCCTAAACCCTGAAGCCCTCAACCCACATTCTCAACCGAACCCTAGGCCCTGGACCCGAGACTCTATTGACTCTGCCTATAAGTCTCCAGGCACATCGTCCCCAGAGGATCGAAACCCTCCGGTCCAGTGCTGTGTTGAGGGTTTCAGGGGGTCGAGGGTTAGGTTGCTTTACAATTCTTGATGTTCAAGGTTTTCGGGTGTCCTGCTGCTCATGTCCCCACTTCCGAAGAAAATGCGAACTCGTAAATCCTCTTAAGCTCTCTATGATATCCACGAAGCCCTTGGTCCTGATTCCTTAGACGGCCGGAGTTCCTGAGCTAGAATGGAAACAGAAACACTCGACACGGCATCCAAAAGAGTTTGGGCGCTGTTGATTTGTTTTTGTCAGTTAATGGCTGGAGCCACCATGAACAAGTTCCCCACGAATGCTGACTCTGCTTAGACGTGGACGAGCCGCGATAGTGACCGCGAATTCAGCAGCAGAGAATTCTGCTTATGGCAGGGCTTCGTGAAGCATGATGTTCAGCAGGAGAACGCGCGTGTTTCGAGTTAGCCGGTCAAATATAGACTCCCGGCAGCAATGCAACATCCTGCCCTGTCTTCATCATTGCCGTCAGCGCGCGTGTCTTCCCAGAGGGTGCCCGTGGCAGCCCACCTTTGCGTGGCGAAGGAGTGACATCTGTGTCAGCTTTACACTTAAGGTACACTTGCATCATACGAAGCGATCGGGCCTCGGCCCTTCAATCCAAAGGTGTTCAGGAGGAGACAGTAGCAGAATTCAATGCTAAACTACACCATCGCACCCTAAATTGCGAGACGCCACGTGTTCTCGAAGGAAGGAGCTGGCTTGGTCACGCTTGCAGGTTCATGACTAAAAGAGGGTTCTGGATACCTCAACTTAGGCCACACACAATCATAGTTGAAGCAGTTGCGCTACTTCCATTCGCCCATGAACCTTCGAGTCAGCCTTGAAGAAACATCATGCAACAGTAAACCCTAAACCCTAAACCCAGGCGTCTGGCCCAGGCCGGTGAGTGTAGTTTCTCCTTTTAGGAGTCCGCTCGCTGTCTGGCAGACCCAGTGTGAACGCGGAGACGTTCCACCTCGAGGCAGGGGGCATCGTGCACTGCCGACATCTCATCCTGGAAGGGCCGCCGCCCCATTTATTGGCTGGTTTTGGTGGTCCCTTCTTCTGGTTTTTCATTTCTGCTTAGGACTGTACCTTCTAGGAGGTCCTTTGCATTTATCCCCACTGTGTGGCTGGATTTCTGTATTGATCCGCTGGGATCCCCTTTTTGGGATATTTTATATGCGCTTGGGGTACCTGTACTTTGTGGTCCTGAGCTGTTTTATCCTGGGCGACTTTGGCGCGCTTTCTGGAAAGAGACAGAGCGGCCCGTCGCAGGACGGGCGGCGAGCCCGGGTGGCACCGTCGAGCTCGTCGTCGACGTACGTTGAGCAGAACCCTGCTGCGAACCTGGCTCAGTGGGTCTTCGGCTCCGCTCGGCGCAGTGCAGCAGGCGATCCAGGAGCTGGCGCAGCACCACAGCAACAGTGTCTTGGTCTCACAGGCAAGAAGGCGCCTGTTGGTGATCGAGATGGCGCAAAGAGAGCCATGGGTGTGCGCACAGTGCAATATCAAAGTCAAGGCGTCTGCAAACTTTTGTGGACAATGTGGACAGGGCTGGACGTATGCGTCAGCAGCCCCAGCAGCCACGCCATGGAAGCAATGGGGGCCGAACAGATGGTCTGGTCAGGACTCACCTCGCGGCCGGCCTTCTTGGGAAGAGGGCAAAGGCGGCAAACAACAGCCTGGCCCAAAGGGCAAGTCCCCTCGACGACGACCCCAGGGCAAAGGGGATTGGTCGCCGCGGCGACGACCGAACAAAGGCCCGCAGCAGGAGACTGGAAAGGGTGCTCCTCAGCAAGCGGCCAGCAAGGGCAAGGGTGCCGGTACAGTGGCGGCCCCTACAGTTGCAGCCTTGCCGACAGCACCTGTGCCAGCAGTGATCAGCCAGCCGAATGCGCCGGCTGGGGCAACAGGCAGTGCGAGCCCGGAAGCCACACTGCTCCAGACAGTACTTGGGGCCATGGCACAATCCAGAGAGGAGCTGCCACCGGCACTCAGAGAGCTTTTGGATGCTCAGGCATCCGAGGGCCTCCGCAACAACAAGAAGGTGATGCACAAACTCGTCACCACCCAAAGCACCGCGCGACAGGAACTGGAACAAGTCAGATCGGCTCGTCGAGACTTTTTGGGCCAATGGAGTGCCTATACAGGCGCACTCTGCAGCATGTGGGAGAAGCAGCTGCAGGAGAAGCAGACAGCCCTGCAGCAGTTCGACGAGGCCGAGCAGCAATGGATGGGCCAGTTGCACGATGTCACCAAGGACCTTGCCAAGATGACGACGGTGGGCTTGGAAGGGGTGCAAAGCGTGGGAAGCAGTTCCGAGGACGACATGGAGACGTCAGAGTTGCTTGTGGACGAAGAAATCCAGCGAGCAAAACGGAAGGACCTGCAGGAGCAAGTTTCAGCCAGCGAGGCGCAGATTACACAGACCTTGCAAGCTGCCAGACTGGCGGCACTGGAACAAGCCAATTTATATGCTACAAGGGAGGAGCGGGAGCGCTCTCCACGACGGCGCAAGACCTCAAAGGATGCAGAAGTAGCCAAACCAGGAGACAAAACTGGAGAGCCGGCTGGGCCGCCTTCTGGCTCGCCCCCTGGCAAGGCCTCGTGACGAGCCTCACGGGACTCACGAGGCCTATCTATGTGCCTGGCCACAGTCGGCATACTGTGGTGCAGGAGGAAGACTATGTGCCGCCGTGGATGGCACGAGCCTTGGGCTTGCGTGCCGCTTATGAGGCAGAGTTGGCAGCATATGGGTTTACTACAACTCTTCGCCTAGACCCGAGGGAGCGTGACTTCACTCCCTTGCGCTTTTCTTTCAAAAACTACACCTGCAGCTGCTATTCGGAGAATCGCCTGACTCAGATCGCGGGTCATTGTACGATTTCTCCCATGTACCGGTTCGCGGTATGTCACATGGACAGTTGGACTGCCGCTAGAGCTGATGCCATGGCAGGATCGGTTTTGACGCGCGATCTTGAAAGGGTGGATTCTCTTGTTTGCCCGAGTCGTACAGAGTCTGTACATAGTGAGGTGCCTTGTACAGACACGTGTACAAAAGTTTTGATGCAGAAGCCAGTCCCTCGGACAGTTACTTTTGACCTTCGGGTTCAGGTGCAGAGGTTTGTCCCGGAGGCCAGGCTTCCTCCCACCAGATGCCGACAGCGTGTGCCGTCACCATGGACGCGCACCGCAAGCATTCTTCGTGACAAGGGTGCTGCTGCTGAGGTACATGCCCAGGTTCAGGCAGGTCCGCAGAGGCATGCCCCTGAGGCTAGGTTTTCTCATGCTATTAGCCGGCAGCGTGTGCCGTCACCGTGGACGTGCACCGCAAGCATTCTTCATGACAAGGGTGCCGTTGCTGTCGCTAACAAGGTGCCGGTCGACCAGACAGTCTGTCCTGCATATCCGGCTTTTCCTAAGCGCACCGCGCCTGGCATGATTGGTGATTTGCAAGCCATGATTGCCTCTCATGTTCCGCTTCGCCCGGGTTGGGTGCAGGGCCCTTTGTTGCACATGTCGCCTTTTGATGCAAGATGGTTGGCTGAGCATTTCTCTGCAGAGGCGGACCGCAGTCGTTTCACAGTTTTCGACTGCCGACTTGATCTGATGAGCCGAGGGGCTAACCGTGATTGGTCGCTGTTGGATTATGTCACGGCGGCGATTCGATCAGTACCCTACCGTGTAAGGTTGGTATGGTATATTGTGCACCCCATCCCGGACCTTCCTGTGCCACAGTTCGCCCTTACTGGGCAAGATGCCCCGCCTGATGCGCGGGCGCTCCCGGTTGACTTGAGGGTTTTGGGTGGCCTCCTTCATACGGTTGAAGTAAGTCCAGGCCCCCTGCAACCACTCTGGAGCCAGCTCAGAAACAAGGGTGTAGATCCAGCAGGCAGACTGGAGCAGGCTTGGCGGGACGGGCTTTGTTTCTTCGCAGATGAGGAAGGGCGCCAGGTTCAGCAAATTGACTTCGCTGCTTTGTCCCCTGAGTGGATAGAGCTTCGGCCATCTGATGCGGACAACCGGGCGCAAATTCAGGTTGACTACCTGGGCGGTCCTGGGGCGGTTCTACGGGTTCCACGGCCACCTGCCTCGATGGATGGCACTCGTACCACCAGCACCACAACCGCCGTTGCCATGCAGCCTATTGCTTTACATGGACAGGTGCTCATGCCGGATGACGTTGCCATCCTGCCAGTTGACCTCCTGGGACCGGCAGAGCGAGCCTTGCCTTTGGAATCTGTCCAGGGTCTTAGGTTTCTTTTGCAAGACCTCGGCGCCACACAGGGGCACTATACGCTCTTTGAAAGGGCCGGCAACATGCATGTACGCGCGCTCCGTGGCGGGTGGACTTTCACGGATCTGGTGCTTGATGTGATGTCTGTCGTGCCCATGTTGAGGTGTATCCAGATTCTACACAGCCCGCTGCCCCGCTTGCCTTTGTTGCAGATTGCTGCTACTGAGTTGGGCTGGCCACTGGAGTCGCTGGCCGTTCCTTTTGACTTGCGGGGAGCTGGAGCACAGGTGTGTACCCTTGTCGTTGGGCCTGGCCTTTCGCAACGTGTTCTTCACGAGGCCGTCTGGGCTGAGTGCGCGCTGAGCCGACGTAGCATACCGGAAACTGTTCACTTCGTCGACTCACTGGGGCGCGCGGGTGACACACGACCGCCAATTGTTGATGTGCAGTTTTTTGTGCCTGCGTTCCCCATGGCCTGGGTGAACGCTCCAGTTGTCACTGGGGTGCCTGTCGTGGATGGAGATAGCCCCGTGAGTCCCTTCAGCGCTGCTTCAGCCACAGGGGGCACTGAATCTTCTACCACCACCACAACCACGTGGGCAATGCAGTGGGCCGGTGTCAGGTTTACACAGCAAGGCATTGACCGCACGGCCGAACACATGTTGGCCCATCACAACCAGCTTGTTGTGTTTACCGCGCACTCAATCGAGTACGGGCCCTTGAGCCCTAGTGGGTCTTCGTTGGCTGATGTATTGGCGCCCTTGCTTGCTCAGGTTCTTCAGCGTGGACATGGCCCGCGTATGGGCTTCTTGCAGTGCACGCGTGCGTTGCCTATGGTTGAAAGTGCAACTTGGATGGTGCCCATTATCTGGGCTGAGCGCACTGGCACGCATGTCCACGTCATTTTCGATGCCAGGTGCGGCCAGGGAGGCATCCACATGCTTACTTTGCCGAGAGGTACCACTGCGGATCAGGTTATGCCCTTTGCACTGCAAAGCCAAGGCTGGGCCCTCTCTGTCAATGGGGTCGCGTCCTCCTGCTTACGACGGTCATTGGAAACTGGAGACATTCTGTTTCTCAGTAAGCCCAACAAACCTGTGCCGGGTTTCCATTTTGGACATGCGGTGCTTTTGATGCCTCATCTGAGGGTCTTGACTCTCCCGATCTCTTTGGTGGATGCCCGCTCCGTCCCCCAGCAGTTGACCCCTGTCCAGACGAGGGACAACGTGGACATCATGCGAGACGAGCTTATCCGTCACATCAACGCCCGTATCCATCTCATGGGTCATGCAGGGCCGGGTCTTTACCCGGTCACGGTCATGGGCATGCATCATGGGCCGGTGTTGCTTTATATTCCAGGGCCCAATCCGGCGCTGGAACATGTTCAGCTGGTGCTTGACTCCATCCCTGAGATGCCGAGCGGACTCCGCGCATACGAGTCAGATGTCTTCCTCGGGGACACGTCAGTCTTTGTGACGGCTGATCCAGAAGCGGGGACCTCGACTGCGTTGGTGGCGTCCACCCTGGGCCAAGGGCTCGACAATCTCATACCTATTGCGCTGCTGCCGACGCAGCACCAGCTTGGCACTGCCGTGTACCTTGCGCCGGGCTTCATGGCTGAGCCATTCCCTACGCACAGCAATGGACATTATATCCGCAGGACGCGTGTTGCCCTTCCTGGTTCGGGCACTTCGCTTGCCAGCCTTTCCACTGCCAATGATACCCAAAAGTTGCGGCGTATCTGCGACCAAGCCAGGAGCAAAGGCATCCACAGTCCTCGGTGTGGTGATTCCCTGCATGCGCCGCCGGTGAATCAGGCTGCTGCTCATAAAGTTATTTCTCAGACGCGTAGCATTCCTACGCCTTTGGGAAGGCGCTCTCTGCCCGTTCCTCGGGTGCCAGCGCCAGTGCCTGCGATTTCCCCTGCTCCCGCGGGGCGGCTTGCTAGAGTGAAGTGTTCTCAGCGGCGTGTTCTTGTTTTGGAGGAGGCTGTACCAAAGCCCGTAGCCGTGCCACCTTCGACGTCGGGCCCCAACCTTTGTCTTGGGGTCACTCCCGACATGTTTGAGACCGTCTTTGAGGAGTACGGGCTTGAGCTCTTTGATCGACGGTTGCCTTGTGGGCCAGATGTGCCGCCGCATGTTGGCCGTTTTCTGCGTGGGCTTCCGGAAATGTGCCCTGAGCCTTTTGATGCTGTGCAGATTTATACCGATGGGGCCTACTACCCGGGCACACAGCAGCAGGACCCGAAGGCTGGTTTCGCGCTCTGCCTTTTGGTCAGACAAAACGGGGCTTGGTGCTGGGCTGGCAGCTTCGCTACCATGCTTCCTGTCGATGGATCTGCTGCTTCTTTGGGAGTTCCAGTGTCTTCCTCTTTTGAGCCGGAGCTGGCTGCCGTGGCGGTTGCGTTGGCAGTGATTGTTCGGCTGCAGGTCCCAGCCCTGATTGGATATGATAATCAGGCGGCGGTTGATGTTGCCCTTGGCAATGCATGTCCGAAGGCTGGTGTTAATCTCGCTTCGGCTGCATTGGCCCTCTCGCATCTGCTTCGTCTACAGGGCAGAGCCCCGATCACCCTGCACATCTCCTCCCATACTGGTCACCCTCTCAATGACGCTGTGGACTTTTTGGCTAAGCGTGCTGCCCGCCTTGAGGGCTTTCCCAATGCCCCCACTTGCCTACACGAGGCCCAACAGCAGAATGTTCTGCCTTGGCTTTGGGCTGCCTGCTCTATGTGCCCTTCTGTTCCACGGCCTAGTGACACTGGCGTTTTGACAGCTGTTGCAGCCCCGGAACGGGGTTTGAGTTTGGCTGACTGCGCGGACTTTCGGCAAGAAGGTGACCAGGTTGAGGTAGAGGTCAGTTGCAAAATGGCCACATACAACTGCCTTACTTGTGTGTCTGTTCTGCAACAAGAAAGCCTTGATGCACAGTTTTCGGCGGAGACTTTGTGTGCCATCGGACTACAAGAAACGAGGGCTGATCCCTTGCCACGTTCCTTTTCAGCCAATTTCCACATCCTGAGTGGTCCTTCGGCTGAGGGGCAACTGGGATGTCAGTTGTGGCTTGCTCGTCACTGTCCGGTGGGCTATGTAGGTAAGGACCCTGTTTTCTGGAATGCCTCCAGCTTCGCCATTGTTTCGTCCGCCCCAAGACATTTGTTGGTCACTGCCTCTGCTGCGAGCGTGAAGTTTGCATTTATTGTTGCACATGCTCTGACAGCACAGGCTGGGACTGATAATATCCGCGAATGGTGGCAACAGCTCAGTGTGCTCATTGGTCAAGTCCCGCCGCGGCATGTCTTGATCCTACTGATGGATGCCAACGCACACTTTCAATGGAGCAGCCAGCCTCCTGAGGCGGAACGGGCTTTGAATGCTAATGCCAGAGAATTTGCGGTGCTGATGCGAGATCATGGTCTGTCAGCATCACCCAATATGACTGAGGACGGACGGAAAATCGAGAGCTGGCCCGGCCCCATGGGATGTCCCAGATGTTTGGACTACGTTGTCGTCCCTGCGTCGATTGCTGCTGGCATGCAGGCTCATGGAGACCTTCGCTGGTTCCAGGGGCACAGTCAGCATGACCACCGGCCTATTAGCGTTTCTGTTGCTTGGCGTCAAGCCGGTGCTGCACTTCGGCGCCGCCCGCGTTGGGACACTAAGGCCATGCTTACGCCCACTGGCCGGGCAAAGCTGCGTGCTATCTATGATTCCATGCCCCACATTGGTTGGGAAGTTGACGTGGACACACACCTCAAGATGATCAATCAACATCTCTATGATGGATTGTGTCGGGCGTTCCCTTGCGGGCCAGCGACAGCTCGTTCCCCGGTTATTCGGGCAACTACTTGGACTTTGGTGCACGTGCGTCGTCAATTGCGGCGGCAGATGTTTGCGCAGCGAGCTGTCTGCTGCCGTTTACTCCTGGCCCGGGTATTCCGTGCATGGTGTAGTTCCGGACGAGGGACTGTTCCACAGCTGCCGGATCTGCACCTTGCACGCCTACACCACAGTTTCCTGGGCTTGCAGATCAGGGCTGTGTCTCGGTTGGTTGCGCTGCACAGTAAGGGCGATGTCGCTCAGGCTGCCCGAGATACCTTGAATTCTGCGCGCAAAAGGGGCCCGGAGGAGCTCTACCGTGTTATCCGCCAAACCATGCGCCAAGGACGGAGGTACAAGCCTCCGGCTCTGAAGCCTTGCCTGAGCCAACAAGCCCGACGGGAGCTGGACTCCACACTTGCCCTGGGGATGCATTTCGCCAAAGCTGAACGTGCTGAGGCAACTCCTTTAGAGTCTCTGTGCACTGTCCCCATCCGGCCACCTCGGAACTCCTTGGAAGCCTCCAATGCCCTTGGTATTCCCCAGCTTGCTCAGGCCTATGCGGGGTTGCAGACTGGCCGAGCTCCAGGTGTTACCGGGTTGCCTTGTGAAGCCTATGTGGCAGATGCTTTGGGAGCGGCTTCCGTGCACGGTCCCTTGCTCCTCAAGGTCCAGATGCAAGGGGTGGCACCTGCTTTGTGGCGTGGTGGGCGCGCAGCGCCCATTCCCAAGCCGGGCAAACCGTTGTCTTCCAAGGAGGGGTGGCGCAGCATTCTCCTCCACGAAGCATCGATGAAGGGGATTTGCAAGCTGCTCCGGCCGCCACTGTTGGATTGTCTGGAGCGTGTTCGCACGCAGGGACAAGGGGGGTCAAGACCAGGCAACCCTCTTCAAGCGCCAATGGCTGCAGCCAGAGGTTTTGCCCGCATGGCCAGATCTGCCGGTGTCACGGCAGGACTGCTCTTTGTCGATGCTCGCAATGCCTTCTATGCCGTAGCGCGACAGCTTTTGACTGGGGAGGAAACCGGCGATTCACCTGAAGCACTCAGTCAGCTGGGCAACCTGCTCTTCGAAGACAGTGATGAGCGCCTGGCCTTTACTCTGGCGGCTACGGGGCCTGGCATCCTCGCCAGCAGCGCTGTTGATCCTGCCGTTAGACGGCTCATAACCTCTATGTTGCAGGAGACGTGGTTTACAGTCCAGGATGAGTGTTCCACGCATCTCTTTCTTACACGTACAGGTACGGCGCCGGGATCACCAACTGCTGACGTGCTTTTTCAAATCCTGTTTTCTCAAGCCTTGACACGGTTGGAGCAGCATGTCCAGACGGCAGCCGCTGAGGTGCAGCGCCAGGTTCATCATCGTGCTGCGGACGCTGCCTTGTTCCATCTGCCAGCCCCAAGCTGGATGGACGACTTGGCTCTTCCCCTGATCGCCGCCTCGCCAGATGCCCTTGTGGAGCTGGCGGCAACCACGGTGCAGAAACTGGACCGCGAGCTTCGACAACTTGCGGTCTCCCTGAACCTTGACAGGGGAAAAACTGAACTGTTGCCACTGGTTCAGGGACGTGGGGGCCGCAAACTTAGGCAACAGTGGCTATGCCGACAGGGCGCACAGTTTGCAGTGCAGCTCTCCCCAACTCGCCGGGAGTTTGTTGCCTTGACTGACTCTTACATCCACCTGGGTGCCGTCATTGACTCCTCCTGTGCCGACCTTCCCGACATATCCCGGAGGGCGCGACTGGCTCATGACATGATGCCGGGTCTCAAGCGTCTGTTCAGGAATGACGCACTCACCTGGGCCGAGCGGGTTCATGTCTTGTGCAGTATCCCCATGGCACGTTTTAAACACGGATGTGGGTTATGGGTGCTTGAGGGGGCCAAGGAGCAGGCTCGCTTTCTTTCGGCCTATTACGAGGTGCCTCGCAGAGTGTTCCGCCAGATCACTGGCCTGTCCGTGCGAGGTGCCACCAATGACATGCTTTGTGACATCTTGGGCATAGCTACGGCTGAAGAGACCAGGATGGCTGAGCTTGTTCGTCATCTCGGCTGGATTTGGGCCGAACGATCTGCCAGTCTAGAGGCACTTTGGCTTTGCAACGGCAAGTGGCAGCAGGACGCTGGCTCGGCAGTTGCCACTGTTGCCACCGTTGTAGGATATGTTGGCGCAGACCCGTGGAACTGTCTTCGTGCAGCCCCCCACTTGGCTGGCAAGTGGGCGCGGAGGTTCCTGAAGGCATGCAAGCAAAAGCATCTCAGCTGTCGGGAGCAGCGTATGAGTGAGCTCCGTTCCTACCAGCTTGCCCTACACCATGGTGCACTTTTTCTGCATGTGCCCGACTCCTCCCAAACTGTGCCAGCAGTGAGCGTCTGCCCAGCATGTCATGCAGGCTTTGCGAGTAGTGCTGCTTGTGCTTCGCATCAGCGCAAAGTGCATGGTTGCAAGGCTCGGGCCACTCTGGCTGCCAATGGTTCTCAATGCCCTGTATGCCTCGTTGAATTTTGGAGCACGCGGCGGCTACGGGATCATTTGAGGCGAAGCACCAGATGTTTGCAAGTTGTCGAGGCTGCTGACCTCGACCCTGAGATTCCGGTGCCAGGGCCCACCGGACTGCACTTGCCAGCAATCCGGGCCCCGGGACCGCAAACATGGTGGGCCACCTTGCGACCAGACCCATCGGTCGCCATAATCACGCAGCCTGCCTGTCCATGGCGGCCGCTTCTTCTTCAGCTTGTGGATAGAGCACGTTCCGGGCACGGCGAGTTGCAGAGCACCGCCTGTAGCATCGTTGAGCGGAGGGCCTTTAAACAACTGTCTGAGGATGACTGGCCTGTGCTTGTTCACACGCTTTCACAGCGTCTACAGGATTTGATTCGGATCCTGACGATGTTGTGCGATTTTGTGCCTGAGCAAAGCTCGCGCACCTTTGTCATCGGCGACTGGACGATCTTCTGTCTTTTGGAGAGGGTCATTATCTGGCCGTCGACTTTGGCCGGTCTGGAGGACGGCTCCATGCAGCTACCGCCGTTTTGGGCCAGCTGTGTGACTTGAGGGAATGCCCTCTTCGGACGATGCATGCTTTCGGTGCACTCTTTGAGTTCTGCCATCTCCCAAAAAAAAACCCTAAACCCAAACCCGTAAGCTCTATATTATAAGCCCTATTCATCCCCGAGACCTCAAAGCCTAAAACCCCCAAAAACCCTCATGGGACTGCTAGGAAGAGGTTTCCGTGTTGACCAGAGACCCTAAACCCTAAACCC
>CAJNJA010032808.1:43003-61723 GCA_905231915.1 Symbiodinium necroappetens
AATTCCTAAACCCTAAGCCCTAAAACCAGAGACAGCCACTCAGCCTCTCCGATGCTGGGACCCGGCAGGATGCCAAAGTCTTCCCCTGCCTTCTCAAATCGGACGTGCATGGCAGTTAAGGGGTTTTACGAATTTAGGGTTTAGGGGTTTAGGAATTTAGAGTTTAGGGTTTAGGAATTTAGAGTTTGGGGTTTAGGGTTTAGGAATTTAGAGTTTAGAGTAGGGTTTATGTTCAGGGATTACGGGACATTATTAGGGGGCAGCACAGGATAGTTTAGGCTGATGCAGGGCTGTTCTGGGATGGCTGTGAACCCGCAACACTGTGCCGCTGTCTTGTCACGGAGAGTGACGAAGCTATACTACAGGGCCTCTATGCGAATGGCTTCGTAATTCAGGAAAAGCCAAATGTGTAAACATGAAAATTCAAGGTTAAAGCGCTGCAGAGCTGTACCCATGCTCCAGTATCTGGACCTAAAACAGCATAAAGCGACAGACAGGCTGTAGTCACATAAGGGTTGAAAATATCTTTGACTTCGACCAGCCACTGTGCAGGGCGATGGCGGGTTTAGGCTGTCGGGTTTCCGGGTTTCTCGCGACGAACTCCGGAATTCTCCAGAGAAAGTTTGCAGGATAGTTTCAGGGAGCTCTTTCTTCCAGCGAGCGGAATTACGTAGCGAAGAGTGGGAGCCCTAATTAAGCGTCATGGTTTTGGGTTTGCGATTCGTTTGTCGGGGTTTGCTTCGTCGTAGGTGGATGGACCCTGGGCAGCAAGGAGTGGCATTTGAGAAGGCCGGTTTTGAAATCGTTTACATACAGCTAGAGTCTAGGATGTACATGGACGCGTTCCGCACATGGCTCGGGGCACGCAAGAACTTGAACTTGGGCTTGCGTTGTTCCGTGGATTTCAAGCCATGCCGAAAGCAGCGGGGGGGTTGTAATTTCTTCACATTCCTTCGAAGCTTCCATGATCTCTTCCAAGAGACCCCGGCTTCGGACAGTGCCAAGCAAGAGTGAACAAAACAGACAGATGGGATGGACAAACAATGCTCGAAAACAGACGATGGGCATGCAGCTTAGCTTCATGTTTCGATGTTTAGGGTGTGTCTACGATTCGAGGGCGGCTTCTGATCCTGCGGCTCTACATAGCTCTACCAAGCCCGAAGCCCCAAAGTGGCTACGCTGCCAAACCCTCAACCGGCGAGTTTTTCCAGTCTGGGCCTCTAAACCCTAAACCCTAAACCCTAAACCGGGACCCTATAACCTCCAGACTCAAACTCCCAAAGCCCAACCTCCAAGCCCTGCCTGTTATCAGAAATCTACAGCCTAGTCCTGGACCCACAAGCCCAAAACCGAGTCCCGAAACCTTAAACTCCGAACCCTACGAATAACCCGCACTTGGGAAAGCCCTAAACTCTAAACCGCAAAATCGACTCGGTTTCAGCAGGAGGTTAACCTGCGGCTTCGTCCCCAGGCGTTCAGGGTTCGAAATTGGGGCCTGGGGTTTTGGGACGTTCAGTTGTTTCTGCGGTTTTGGGGTTGGACGGCAGTTGAAAGGCAAAGAGTCTGGCGAGCTTGCACTCAAAGTGTGCCAGGAATCCAAAAAAATGGGCCAGAAAAGGTCGGTTTGGACTTCACGTAGACGAGCAGAAAGCCACTCAAGCTGCCATACAAGCCTTGGCTCAAGTCGCATTGCCTGGCCAAGGTCCCAAGCTATTCCAGAACTCTGCGAAGTTGGCCTGTGTGTACAGAGGGCTCGCGGTGTTTCTAGGCGTTTCGCGGAGCTTGGTGTTGAAAGCTATTTGGTGAAATGCTGAATACCTGAAAGGCTTGAGCCATCCACTCTGCACCGCCCCTACTGTAGATAGAAACAATTGACCGGCCCCCACCACACACACAAAGCTTCTTTCCGATTGCGACGGCTGCAGTTACACACAAGCCTGAAGCCATGGAGAGCGATGCGCGGCGCCGTGTCAAGTATGCCTGCCTGGCATGCAGTACCAAGAAGAAGAAACGTCAAAGCTGTACTTCTGGGGATTTCCATGTTGCGTAGTTTCTGGCTCGCTCCTGCCGTGTCGCGATCTTGCTTTGCATTGCCCGCGTGTCCGTGCCAATAGGTGTTTGGGCTGGCCGTACAGGTCAGCGCTTGTTCATGTGCTGAGTTATTCAATGTCCTTGAGGTTGTACATACGTCCCAACATTCTGTCGGATTCCGGGAAATCTAAACACGGACAATGCCCCTCCCTGCAGAATTCAGAGCTTGAGGATGTAAGGCATGTTGTCATCCCCAAACCGTAAGCTAGAACCCTAAACCGTAAACCCTAAACCCTTCGGGCACAGTCTCAGCCACTTCCCACTCAGCCCTAAACCGCCCCACCAGCCTGCAATGCACCACAAGCACAGAGCCAGGCCGACTTCCATAAGGAGCCACCGGCACTCCGCCCACCGAAAGTGCCGATGAAGGCTCGGCCAGCCCTGGGGGGTTCGAGCCACCCCTTAATTAAGGAATATGCCTTAAATTATAGGGGCCTTAATATTATGAATGATTTAAGGTATACCAGGGGTCCATCCAGGCTCTCTAGAATAAAGTGTTGTAGCGATGAGGGTTGTATAACAGGGCTCTGGAAGGAGTGGTTTCAAAAGGGTTCTAGCAGCCGGGGACCTAGTAGAAGTACGATACGAAGTAAGGTATCCAAGGCCATAGTTGACATAGTAGTAGACCCTGACTTGTAGCTACCCATGAACCTTCAAGAGGTGGTGTGGGCTTACAGGATTGGGGTCTGTCGTTTTAGGCTTTTGGGCCTCATGGGGTTCGGGAATTGCAGGGTGATCAAGCCCGGCACATTTACTTACAAGGCTTCTGGTCTTGTCAGGGTATGCTGTAGCTTCTGGACACAGGCCACTTGATACAGCCCTGCCGCGTAGCTTCCTGATTCCATCATTTGTTGTTGTTATGGTTGCTGGCCTTTGTGTTTGTGTTGGTGTTGGTAGTTGCTGATCTTTGATTAGGCTGTCTTTGCCGGGGGCGGTGTCGCGGGTTTAGCCGTTTAGCTGTCAGCTTTCTGCACTTGTTGGATCAGTTTGAGGTGCGGGGTTCGTGGGGTTGAGGGTGTCTGCTTCCGGTATTGGGCCTCGAAGCGTGCAGAGTCAAATTCGGGGGCGATGTGTCGGTCGGGTCTAATGTTCTGAGTTTGTAGAATGTAACAGGGGGTCAGTTAGGGGCATGTTGTGACTAGGGTCTCGGGCAAGGAGGGTGTTTTCCAAAGGTTGAGGGTTTAGGGGTGGGGGTCTCCTTGCCTGATTTCGTGGTGTTGCTCATCGCACACGTTTTCGGCGGGCACCACCGTGTTTTTTTCTGTGGTAATATCGCTACTTTAATTTCTTGTTCGGGATATACTATAGGCATAAGTACAGTAGCGCACCCAAGGCGGGGTATGACCAAGTACTCCGACCCTTGTGTGGGAAACCAAAAAGGGGTTTAGGTGTAAGTAGGGTATAATGGGATCGCTTGGACGCAGGAACTCGGCCTGGCTCTCCTCCTCTTCATTGCCTGAGCCTCGGGTCACGGGCAGGCTGTGGGCCTCCGAATGCAGGGATTCGCACCCCCCCTCCCCCCCCCCGGCCCCACCCCACGTTGAAACGTGAAGGCGGAGCTTAGCCCAAGGCTCGAAGACCAGGATTCCTTAAGGAAGCGAGAGGGGGCGACCACCTACGGGAGCCCCGTAAACAGAAGAGCATCCGAAAGCCTGAGCCATAAAGAGACAACGCGGAGTCTCTTAGGGTGCCCAGGTGGGAACCGTCTGCCTCCTCTGTGGCGCCAATGTCTTTTTCAGGCAAAGGATTCGGCTTCAATGTAGGGAGCCGATCGGAGTTGATACTTATACAACGGGGACATCGTGGTATGATGGTAAATATCTAGAGACTATGCGGGGGGCACAGCCCGAAACAACCCATTTTTGATAGAAGAAGCATAGACTCGGAGGACTGTTGGGGCATGGCTGCGCAGGCATATTTCAGAAGAAGCGAGTCTGAATAAGAAGCTGCTATATTGCGGGCCTTTGGTTCATAGGTTTCACGTTTTGTGTTCAGCTTCGGACAGCGGCATACTGGATTGATTAATATTTGTGTGTGTGTGTGTGTCTGCACCGTTTGAGCGTCGCTCTACTTGGCTTCGATTTCGGCTAGGCTATGGTCCGTGGTGGCTCTTTGTGTCGACCTGCTGGTGATCATGGTGGCCATAGGAGCAGTGACACGACAAGGAAAACACTGATGATGCTGACATTGAGCATGTTGGTGAAGACGATGACGGTGGTAATGTGCTTCACTGTTTTAGAGCCTTTCGGATTGCAGAGCCTAGGCCTGTAGAGAGCTAGGTATGCTGCGGGTTAGAGGGTTGCGGCCTTTACTGTTTTTCGGGCTCCGACGACATCTTTGCGTTGATGACTAATGACTAATGGCATCTAAGCGGTGAGGGCTGACGGTTCAGGGTTTCGTGCTTGGGCACTTTTTTGTACCGGAAACAGACGGCGACTAACCCTTCTTCGCGTGCTTTCGAGAGTAAGCTTCGCCCCAGATGTCGTGAACAATAGTCCCTGAGCTTTCTTGAAGGATCCTTAGTATTACTGAGGCTCCACCTTACGTGCACGCCTCGGTAGCCCCGACCACGCAACCCCACGCCAGCAAGCCCGATGTTGCAGGGTGTCCTTGTGGGAGTCACTGCCCTTCAACGTGCTTGGAGGGTGCGAGCGAGGGTCGTGATTTCAGGATGGGGGAGTGTGACGCAACGTGTCAATGGCGTACAAGCTTGGGAATGAAAGGAGTATGTACGAGCCTCCGGGGCTATCCTTGATAAGCGACAAAGCCTTCTACCGGCGATGGTTTTCTCACCTCATCTGGGGTTTGTGGTTTGCGTCGGGTTTCCTTGAAAATTCGAGCCTGTGAGGGTTTAGGTTTCAATGGGTTGAGGGGGTTTGGAGAATTTCGGTTGGCCATTGAAGAAGACATGCCGGTTCGCTGCTTGAAGGAGTCGGCAAGAGTTTACTACAGATCCGACTTGGCTCAAAGCTTCAAGGCTTTAAGGTTCAAGGTTTAGGCTAGGCTCTAGGCGATTGGGTGCTTGCTTGGGCAAGGAGTGGGGATTTGATTTTGCTTCCGGGGTTCGGTGTCGTAGGGCCACTCAAAACCGCACAACCTACACTGTGTTAAGCCTGAATGCTTGAAGGATCAACGGATCGGCGAGAACGAAAAATAGGAGGCAATTGCAGCTATGACTTCTTAAGATCCGCAACAGAAGTAGCTAAGTTATATCCCTAGCTGCAAAGATTCATGAACTTGCTACTACGTTTTCCGTCCCCTCTCGCCGCCCTCACGAACCCACTGGCTGCCCACTTGCGGGATCAGAAACGAGGCTGAAAGCCTAACAGGAAACCCACCAACCTTAAATACTCCGACATACACCCAATGGTCCTAAACCCTAAACCCGTGCTTGGGTTGCATGGCACTGCTTTAGCCAGGCAGACCCTGGCAGACCAAGCAAAGAAACAGTGCAGAAGGGGTCTTGGTATTCTTAAGCAGCGATTGCCGAAACCCAATGCCGTAAACCCGAAGCCTTGACATGCAAACCTCCTAGCAGGCTCTGCTTCATTCCCGGTGCATACCACACCTTCATCTTCGTGATGATCTTCAAGAAGGCTGAAGCTGTGTATGGCGGCTGTAATGTAGGGGCCTGAATAATACTATTGTTCTAACAATTAAAATTAAGGCACCCCTGCACTAGATTTCTTTGATGAGGGGTCGTTTCAAATTTTGGGGTGGTAGGGCTGAGTGTGCTTAGGATTCCCATAGCCTTCGGAAGAGATGTAGGGGTTCTGCGATAAAGAAGCAAGGGGCGCACAGCCAGTAGGACCGCAATGTCAATTTGACAGTCCACGATCTTATCTAGAAAAACTGGGTATGTGGCATCGCCTGGTCCCGCAGTGCCTTGCGAATTTCCTAAGAGGGACGTGCCTACAAGGGCAAGGCATCCGGAATACTTCTCGAGCTGTATTCATGATGGCAGCTGCTGCTCCTTCTGCTGCTACCACCACCACCACCACCACCAGCACCCCCACCACCACCACCACCACCACCACCACCACCACTGCAAGTTTGCAAGAAAAGGAGCCCCGGAGCGCTTAGCGCGGAGCAGTCGACCCCAAGTAGAGCAACACACATGTTCTTGTCTGTTACTGTTGTGATCTGCTATGGCTCTCCGATGAGAGCCAGGAGCCGGGGGCAGGGTTGATGCCGTGTTCGTTGGGATTCAGTTGACCCCGCCAATCCAAAATCCCACGAGTGCAGAGCATTCAATCCAAGTCTTCACAACTCTAACAACTAGCTGCGGCTTACGGTTTATGGTTTATGGTTTAGGGCGTTTAGGGTTTAGGGTCTATATTAGCTATAGACCTCCCTAGCCATAGATCTTCAACCTCTCCGGGTGCTGCAGGTCCCAGGCTACTCCTTCGACATGCTTCAGCGGCCTGTTTAGCGTCTGTGATGTGACGGTTTGGAGTCGGGGGCTTGCCCGGGGGTAAGGGTTCTATCATTTTTTGGTGCTTCGGGGTTTGGGCTTGGAGCCTTAAGATTGTTCCTTTATGGTTTTGAGGTTTTGGTTCAGGGCTAATTAATGATTTGGGGGGTTAGGATTGAAGGATGTGGGGCGCTCGCTGGTGCAGGGTTTCAGCGCGGTGAGTCACAGGAGGTGACGGTGTTTGAAAACCTGCATTTGGTACCGAAGGGCCAGGGTTTCTGGTTCAGGGTTCAGGGCTATTTGTTCTAGTCTTCATTCCCTGTAGCCATGTGGCTTTTGCGTCGTCGTAGGTTGTTCATGGAGTTTTCTAGCGCATGTAACGTTTTAGGGGACAGGACTTCAGGGGTTTCAATTAATTCATATCGTTGGCCTGACCCTGAAAGCTCTGTAAACCCTCGGCCGCTGCCGGGCTCAAGGGGGTTGGGTTTAGGGGTTAAGGGTTTAGGGTTTAGGTTTAGGGCCGAGGGTTTAGGGAGTCTTGAGACGGGTCTGCTTGTCAAGCGTCTATAAACCCCAAATCCCAGAAACCTGTCTGCTCGAGAAGCGCAGCCCTGCCTAAACCCCGAATTCGAGTACTCGTTGTCATCTTCAGTGGATAGAGTTTGCGGTCAGGATCCTGTCATAAGAACAGAGAGGTACTAAGCCCTACTTGGAGGTTCATGGGTAGTCATAAGTAGAGTTATAATTCCCCTAATATGGGTTATAAGCATATTTGCCCCACTTCTATCCCCACTTATAACTACCCATGAACCTCCAAGGAAGCCCTAAGCCCTAGGCGCAGAGGATCCCAAGAGCCGAGCCAGGATCGCCACCTTCGAGCACTGAAGCTGCTGGCCTGGCGAGGCAGGGCTCTTCAGAATGGAAAGGACTTATTATTATTATTACTACTATGTTTATTATTATTATTATTGTTGTTATTATGGTATTATTGTTTTTTACTATTAGTATTATCATTACTGTTATTTTGTTTTTTTTTTGAGGGGGTTCTAGGGCTTTAGCAAAGGCCCGACACACTAAACCCTAAACGCCTCAGCCGTGAGGCTTGGGGTGAAGGGCACAGGGGCTGCGAGCTTCGAGCTCGGACGCCCTTCATCCCTTTGGGCCCCAATACAAGGATCTTCATTGAAATAGGGTGTTGGGTGCATATCTGTGGGTGCAGGATTACAGGACTAGAAGGTTTAGAAGGGGATGGAAGTACTAATCATCCAGATCTCTTCTACATTTGAGCTTGGGGCCCCTCAACCCGAAACCCTAATCCCTAAACCCCATAGCCTAAGCCCTAAACTTACAAGAAACTGAAGCCCAGCAGGGAGCCTTTCGCTCTTGTGAGTGTCTTCTTCCTGTCCAACCGCTCAGTACCCGGTCATCTCGAGCCTTCTGTAAAGTTGTCTGATAGCACCTCTACTGCCTCTACAGTACGAACCCAAGAGTTGGAAACCCAATAGCTCCAATCCTTGAGAGTATAATGTATACGGAATCCCAGCACGAATTGTCCATAAACTTCCGATTACTGTCGGTTTACTATATTGAGTCTCGAAGCCAGGGGAATTCCGTCGGGTCAGAAGCAGGGCCTTCCCCATTAGGATGTCTACAACCCCCCCTATGTCGCCCTCTCAGCCCGAAGGCAGCCCTGCTCTTTTCAGGCTGACCCTGGGCATCCTGAAAACCCCGAAGACCCCTAATCCCCCTAGATCTGCAACAGATACCTTTACGGTGAAGGGTTTAAGGGTTTAGGGTTCAGGGTTTAGGGTTTAGGGGGGTTCCATATAGTTGTAGGGGGTGTTTTTATGTCGCTAGGAACGGAGCCCTCCACCCTGGAAGGGGTGGGAGTCCCCTTGGACGGCATCCGGGGGTTGGAGCTGGCACCTGCTTTTCGGGTCACGGTATACCGGAGCCACCCTAAACCCTACCCATAGGCCCCTAGGTAGTTCCTTTTGTGGTTTATATTTAGAATCCTATATGGTAATCCCCAAGAGGAACTACTTAGGGGCCTATGGGTAGACCTTAAACCCTAAACCCCAGATTCGGACGATGCAGAAACGCAGCCGGTTTATAGATTAGGTGCTATGACAAAGTTTTTTAACTTTTGGGTTGAGAGTTCGGATTCTATTATCCATGCAACCACGCACAAACCCCGAACCCTATTCTACACACCCACCTAGTTTAGGATCGCAAGCTCCGGCTCGGGAATTGTGTCATTGCAATGCAGGGCTTTAGGATTCTTTCTATTTGTTGCAGGGCCGTGAGTGGAGACGCTTCCATAGCTGCTAGCAGCCTGGCTTGCAATGCCAGAACATGCTTGTTGGATGCCATCTTCGTGATGCCGGCACCCGTGTTTCACACTCTAAGGACTGCAACTACAACGTTTGCGCCTAGAGTCCTGGAGATCTTTCGAAGCTACCTACCCATAGGCCCCCAAGTAGTTCCTTTTTGGGATTACCTTATAGGATTCTAAATGTAAACCATGAAAAGGAACTACTTAGGGGCCTATGGGTATTTGCCCAGAAAGCCCTACCAAGCCCCGCAAGCCCAACGATTTCTACATCCCTCCCCGACTTCGACTTGCTGTCCATGGGTGGCACCATAAGCGGTGCCTCCTTGTCGAAGCTTCTGCATGCTGTTGAAAGGGATCTCTTAGTTGCTCCAAAAGCCCTTTATCTGCAGGCAGACGTTCTTGGTTACTATTGTTGGACGAATGTTGCATGGACAGCGGGATCTTAGGCAATTTTGTTATTGAGCTCTGTGATGCTGGCTGCAGTGCTGAACCGGCAAATAGTACCACTAGATTTCTGTAATTGTACTTATCTGTCTACCTACCTACCCACCTACCTATCTATCTATCTATCTACCTACCTATCGTTTTATGTTTCTATATATGCACAGATGGAAAGAGACAGGCATGTGTATGGATTGACAGATGGACGGAGGGATGGATGCATGGATGGATGGATGGATGGATGGACGGACGGACGGATGGATACAGACAAGTATGCATGTACGTGCGTATGTATGTGTGTGATGTATGTGTATGTACATGTATATGACATGTATGTGTATATGTATCTGTGCATGGAGCACGCTGGTGACATACATACATACATACATACATACATGCATACATACAGACACACACACACACACACGCGTGAACACACGCACACACACACAGACACACAGACAGACGGAGACAGACAGACTGCCGGACGGACGGACAGAACGACATAAATGAAAGGGCATATTTACATACATAATTACACGCCTGTGTACACGCATCTGCATGCATGCTTTCATGCTTGCCTGTGAGTTTTCATAGAATAAATATGTTTGTGTGTGGTGTGTATATTTGTATACATGCATATGTACGTTTGCATGTGTGTGTGCGCATCCGTAGTTGTACATGTATCTGCATATATATATATATATATTAATATATATATATATATGTATATATGTGTATTATATATATATACATATAATGGATGGATGCGTGGGTGGCTGGCTGGATGGATGGATGGATGCATGCAGAAGATGGATAGATCGATAGATGGATGGATAGATGGACAGATGGATGGGTTAATGGATAGGTCGAAAGCCAGCTAGGTAGATGAATGGATAGATAGATGGATCGATGGCTTGAGTATGCCTAAGGATAGATGGATTAGGCAGACGGAGAGATGGATAGATAGGTAGATATAGATGGGTAAACATACAGATAGGCAGTTCGATCGATTGATCGACACATTACAAGGGTTATCTCGCATTCGAACGATTCTCTGATTCGGATAGCGTTACTGTTTCGTACAGGGCCAAACAGTTGGGGTTTAGGGTTTAGGGGTTTCATATAGGGCAAAAATAATTGCCAATACTATTTTTTTGGGGGGGGGGGGGTTCCAGGCGCCCTAACCCTAAGTCTAAACACCACCTGGAGGTTCATGCGTAGTGATAAGTGGGGTCATATGTCCCCTGGTATGGACTGTGACTATGTCATTTACCCTACTTGCCGATTCTTGAAGCGATCTCCTGACTCCCCGAACTTAGCCCTAAGTCTTCTTGAACTCTCAGGCTGGAACCCAAAACTCCCAAATCCCGAACTCTCAGCCCCCTGAACATCAATGTCCTAGTTTACGGGTGTAGGGTAAGTCCTAAACACCAAGCTCGAACCGAATCTTTTCAACACCCAAAACGCGAAAACTTGGGCTTAGGGTTTAGGGTTACGAGATTTAGGGTTGAGGGGTTTAGGGTTTAGGGTTAAGGAGTTTAGGGCGCAGGGTTTGCAGCTGGGCTCAATCCTTCCCCTCGGTGCTTCACGTTTTCCAAAGTCGACCGACTTGTACGAGGCCTGTAAAGAGCGCATGGGCGGGGTGTCGGGTTTTGGGGAATTTGCCAAACAGCCCTCAAATCCTACTGCAGTTGGTTACACTCCCAAACCGAAGCCTTAACTCTGAGCTTTGTAAACCCTGAGCCGGGTGTGTTTTGCTCGGATTCTGGGAGAATGGCTTATTCGCGCTCTTTGTTCTAATGCATTGTTTGGTAGCTTCTTACGTTCTTCTATACACAGGTCGGCTAAGGAAGTCTTGGGGAGGGTTTGGGGCCACATGGATGCACACAGAAACCCGGCCATAATTCTTGAGAACAACAGTTACTGCACTCTGGTCTGGTTTGGCAAACGAAAGCCTCAAAACCCTATTCATAGGAACCCTTTCAGGAACCCGTATTACCGTTATCGTGCCGCCTTGCAGTATCAGTAGCTGCCGGAGACCTCACTGCTGAGATGGCAGGGTTTCGTTTCTTTAGGACCGAGTCTCAGCTTTATGGAAATGATTAAGGCCTCCACATTACAGCCAATTGCAGCTCATT
The DNA here is from genome assembly GCA_905231915.1 of Symbiodinium necroappetens. Taxonomy (NCBI): domain Eukaryota; class Dinophyceae; order Suessiales; family Symbiodiniaceae; genus Symbiodinium; species Symbiodinium necroappetens. The sequence goes on from CAJNJA010032808.1 coordinate 54,426, forward strand.
GATGTTGCCCATAAGTTCAGTTCCCCTTCTTTGTCCAATGCACCGCTAGATGTTGGAGTATGAGCCTAAACCCTAAACCCTAAACCCCTAAACCCTGACCCCAAACCCCTAAACCCTAAACCCCTAAACCCTAAACCCTAAACCCCAAAACTGCAGCAAGAGATGGCCCGACCAAGCGAAGATCCAAGTCTCAGCTTGACGGTCTGAGCTTGAGCCCTAAACCTTTAAAATCATTGAAATCCTGAACCCTCAACCCAAATCGTTTTGGCGATGGGAGTTTAAAGTGTTGGGCTTGGGGGGTTCCCGATTCGCATGCCAATAATTGAGCTATCGCTGCTGCCGTGTTGTGTTTCACATCCTTACTCTTGCATGCCTTGAACCATATTCATACCAAGACCCATACGAATACTGATACAATACTACTGCAATATCAAAAGTTGCCGTGGTAATCAAGGGGCCTTAATAATTAGAATAGGGTTTGGAGCATATTATACTATAAGTATAATAAGAAACCCCCAAAACCCTATTCTAATTATTAAGGCCCCTACATTAGTTGTTTTCCGGACAGTGTGTCAAAGCCTAAGAACCCAAGAGGCCAAGACTCAACTCGAAACCACAGAAGCACCATATTCTCAACCCTCCTTGTAGGGCATCGTAGGGTTTATAGTAGACGCCCCAACTTTCAATAGCCCAACCCTTAAGAGAAAGGTATAGGGAATCCCAACACTATTCGTCCTTAATCCGATTTTCAACTTTTGGGGCTTATTTTGGTGTTCAGGACCATGGGGACCTGCGAGAGCACACCTGCCACAGGGACGGAGATCAAGGTGCATCTCTTCCCGAAGCCCTACATCCTACCTACCGACCTACCTACCTACCTACCTACCTACCTACCTACACGCATACATACATACATACAGACCATCCATCCATCCATCCATCCATCCATCCATCCATCCATCCATGCATGCATGCATGCATGCATGCATGCATGCATGCATGCATGCATGCATGCATGCGTACACACACGCACACATACCTACATACATACATACCTACATACATACATACATACATACATACCTATACACACACATACATACATACATACATACATACATACATTCATACATACATACATACATACATATGCACACATACACACACACACACATACATACATACCTACACACATACCTACACACATACATACATACATACATACATACATACACATACATACATTCACACATACATACATACATACATACACATACATACATACATACATACATGCATACATACATACATACATAAATACACACACAGACAGGCAGATAGACATACATACATACATACATACATACATACATACATACACACATATTCCGCTATCATAAACTGAAATTTAGTAACGCATAATGTGACATAGGATAGTGCAGTATACTATGCTATAGTAAAATACCAACAATATGCTATGATATTGTACAGAATAGTATCTTGAAATACAAGATAATATAGTACAATATAATAGAATGTAATGTGGCATGATATAACACAGAATACAGTGTAGCATAGTAAACTGTAGTACAGCATAGTATACTATGACTTAGGGAAAGCAGTAAACCTACAATCCCAGAACTCTATAAGCTTAGGATCTTTATTCTAGACACCATCCCTCTACCCTAGTGCCAAAGCCCTAAAGCGCTTAGGCCCTTGGATCCAAACCATAAACGCTAACCGCAAGAGTGGCTTGGGATTCTCCGTTCCGTCTTCATAGGGCTAGGGCTTAGGGCAGCAACCCCAAACCCTAAACCCTCAACCCTAAACCTAAAGCTAGGGACGCTCCAGGGAGTTTAGGATTGGGGCGCGGGTCATGCTTAACGGATCCGAGGACTCAGTCCGTCGGGCTTTAGGCAAGGTAACGATCGGTATGGCTAATATAGGGGCCATCAAAATTAGAATAGGGTTTGGGGGTATAGTATACTATAACTATCATAAGGAGCCCCCAAAACCCTATTCTAATTATTGAGGGCCCTACAGTATAGTATACTATAATTATCATAAGGAACCCCCCAAAACCCTGTTCTAATTATTAAGGCCCCTACAGCCCCTACAGTATAGTATACTATAATTATCATCAGGAACCCCCCAAAAACCCTATTTTAGTTATTAAGGCCCCCTACAGTACCTAGAGCCCCAGTTGCGGTCATCTTCTCTCCGGCTTTGGAGCTATGCCAGAAACCCCCGAGGCCTTCATACGGTTGATGGACAAAATCCTGCATGACTTTCTATACCTAAACCATGGGATTTATGGTAATATATTATACTTAGGCCATGCAGAATTTTGTCCATCAACAGTACCACCCTGAAGCACCCCTATGACGCTGAGAACCCTATACTCATAGCTGCCCCCACGACTCTCCCGGTAAGGTGATGTAGACCCATGACTCATGCATCCCCCGATTCACAAGTGGTTATGATGTGGAGGCGAATTTCAGCACCCTTAAGTAGGTTGAGCTGGTGAATCACGGCCTAGCATTAAAAAGATCGAATTCCAGAAAGTCGTCGTCAAGTCATCTAGCACATCGCTCGGCTTCCAAATCTGTACATGTGGTTGTTTGGGCGTGGAACTGTTGGGTTTAGGGCTTTGGTTGAGTGCTGCGGTTGCGCTCGGTGGGAGGACAGGCTTACTGTTGACTTCGCAATAAGTCGACTGGTTGGGAGGGGTTCCCAGCACTACTACGCTCGCTGCGACTCTGGGAGGACTGACAGAAAGTCCTCAGGTGTTCTTGTAGGCACCAGGGACCGGGATTATTATTGAGTTCCCTGGATCGAGTGTTAAATAATTGACGGGGGGTTGATAATAGCTTCCGTGGATCGAGTTTTAGAGTTGAGGGCGGGTCACAATTATGAGATCACCATTTCTTCGTACTTCCCAGCGCTGAAGACCACTATCTTTGAAGATCAGCCCTCAATGAATGATATCTAGACCCTAAACCCGAAACCCTAAACCCTAAACCCTGGCCAAGCCAGGTCGAGAAGCATCCTGCCATGACCGGCATGCAGACTCGCACCGTGCAAAGGTTCGGGTGGAAGCCCGCAGCTCGGCAAGAACCACATGTTAGGGGTTTAGGGTTTAGGGTTTAGGGGTCTAGGGTTTAGGGTTTAGGGGTTTAGGGGTTTAGGGGTCTAGGGTTTAGGGGTCTAGGGGTTTTGGTGTCTAGGGGTCTAGGGTTTAGGGTTTAGGGTTTAGTTGAGGGGTTTGGAGCTTTTTGGTGGGTGTTCCGGGGTGTGGATGCCCTTTAAGCTTCAAGCCCTGAGCCTGAACCTGAAGAAGTAGACCCTAAATCCAATAACCCTCAACACTCATCCTAAATTCTACAAGGTGCTTCATGCAGTGGCGGTTCTTTGCGGGGCTGGGGTCAGGCTATGGCCTACAGGCCCGGGGGTGATTTCATGGTATCTCAGAGCGCTTAAGGAGTTCGCCGGAGCGCGTAGAGTAGACCGTACCGTAGGAATCCTTAGCTATTGCAAGAAGCTTCTTGTATGATACCTGCGCAACCTATCATATTTTTGGGGACCCGCACTACAGGGGCCTTAATAATCATGTTTGGGGGTTCCTTACTATGGTTGTACGCTATATACCCCGCCAAACCTTATTGTAATTATTAAGGCCCCCACTCTCAAGCAGACCTTTTGACGTTGAATCCTGAAGCACGCGAAAACGTGAAACTGCAGGACATGCCGGACCACCGCGACTTGCACGTGAAGTTTGGAGACGTCCAAGCCCCAAGCCAGACACTGGGCACGAAAGCTTCGAGAATCAGGGGTTTAGGATTTAGGGTTGTAGGTTTTGGGTACTGTAACCTATCAGAACCTAGTTTGTTATAGTGCCCCTATACAGTCTACACCAGAGGCTTCATTGTAATACAAGGACCCTACAAAAGTGTCGGTTTAGGAGGTGTACCGTGGAGATGCATATGTACATATATATATATACACACATGTTAAGTTTTCTCATGTATTTAATTAGCTTGATACAACCTTGGTTTTCGGCAGAGCCACTGCGAGTCCATACTGGAGATACATTCGGATACTGCGGTTCCTTGCAGTGGTCTACACAGCGGGAGAATGTATGGGTGTTTCAGTAGCATCCTTATTCGCTTCTTTTGCGGTGCTACCTTAAACGATGCTATAAAAGGAAAAGTGTAACTACTCCATTGATAAGGGGATATGGAGGGGAAACCAGGATTTAGGATAGCACAAGGACCCATATATATATATATTTATTTATTTATTTATTTATTTATGTATTTATTTATTTATTTAGGAATCCTAAGCCTATTCCCTCGAACCAAACCAAAGCTCAAAACCCTAACATAGCGGCCTTAAGAAATACCTATACAATGTTGGGGTTTCCCCTTTTTTTTATCATCATAGTATAATATAACGTAACCCAAGGCCCAAATCTAATAACTAAGGCTTCTACATTACACATATTCGCTTTCAGGGTTCTAGGCACTTAAGGATCGTGAAATCCACATGTTGAACCCCCCCTGTCACGTGCAACAGCCCTAGGCCTTAACAACACATCTGAAAACCCCCAGCACATGCCGTCTTGAACCGAAATTCGCTGCTTCCTTCCATGAAAGTGTCTCGCAGAGTGAAAAGTACTTCAGGGGGCTTGGACGAGAAATTACAGGCTCGATATCTATCTCTTGGTTCATCGTAGGGAACCCTTCTGCAGGATGCCGTTTTGATTTCCGGCATATGGCTCGATTGATGAATGAAACTCTAAGCTCCCTACACCCTAAATCCTGCACGCTGAACCTCAGCACCCTGAACCCGAGGATCAAGAAGAAAGCGGAAGGGCAGAAGGAGCTCGTCGACCTCCGTCCGCAGAATGGCGGCTGAACCTGCACTCTACCCATAGGCCCCTAAGTAGTCCCTCTTTGTGGTTTACATTTAGAATCCAATAAGGTAATCCCCAAAAAGGAACTACTTAGGGGCCCATGGGTAGTGCCTATAAGGTTGAGTTTACTAGGGTTTGGGCCCTCCCCCTCTTGAGCCACTGAGAGGTTACAAGTTCACGCCTTTAGGTGCCAGGTGGCTTTAGGGTTTAGGGTTTAGGGTTTAGGGGTGTCAGGTGGCTTTCCCATCTTCGACCAGGGGCATCTCGGTAGCTGCACGGCAAACGCCTTGGCGGCTGCTTTCCACTTCACCCTTCACAAGATGGAGGTGGAGAATGGCAAGGACATGTGGCATCTTTGGACGGTTAACCCTAAACTACCGTGACTAACACAGGGCACTGGAATTCCTACAAAGACTCATTCAACCCCAAATCCTAAAGACGCTTCTGCAGTTGAGCTGGGGGATGACCTCTGGAGAACAGAATCCTAGCTATTGCCAGTGCCATCAGCATCATCAGCAGCTAGGGTTGGCTGTTGTTGCCACTGCTGCTCTGAATTGTTGTTCTTCTTCCGGGCAGTGTTAATGGTAATGGTGCAGGCCGGCCGTTACTTGGGATGGGAGTGTTACCGGTGCTGCTGCTGCCGCTGCTGTTGCTGCTGCTGCTGGTGCTGATGCTGAAGAGACTGCAGGCGGCACGTACTAGTGCTTGTGTCGGAACACCTGGATCTTGTGGCAGGACTTCGCCGACTTCACTCCGAGCCGCTTGTTCATTTACTATAACGAGCGCCTTGTGGAAGGCAGCGTGAACCAGGATGCTGGGGCGATGATCCGTGATGGCATTAAGGTCATGGCCAAGGTGGGTGTGTGTGCCCTGAGAGTGTTTGGAAGTACGACGATGGCCCCGACTTCTTCAAGCAGCAGCCTGACTCCAAGTCCTACGAGATCGCACAGAAATGCAAGGTCATTGGCTATGCTCGTGTGGCACAAGATCTCAGCCAGTTCAAGGCGTGCCTGAAGAACGGATACCCTTTCGTCTTCGGCTTTGCCGTCCTGTCAAGCTTTCAGACAGAGGAGGTTGCCAGGACCGGCAAAATGGTGATGCCCCAGGCAAACGACCAGCAGCTGGGCGGCCATGCCGTGTGCGCCGTCGGGTACGATGACTTCCAGCAGTGCTTCATCGTCCGCAACTCCTGGGGAGAGGAGCAACCCGGCAGCTTTCAGCACTCTTTTCCGATCGGTTTGTGTGTTGGGGCTTTGACTGCAAATGCTGCTATCGATATAAAGCTCCAGCATGTTCCGTTGAACACAGGTGGGGTGACAAGGGCTACTTCTACATGCCCTACGAGTACATGTGCAACCCCGCCCTCGCCTCTGACTTCTGGGCCATCAACTGGGTCGAGGGCTTCAAGAACGCCGCGACGAAAGATTTCAAGCTGAGCAAGTGATTGGTTTCATGGTCCTGTCATGCGTCGAATCAGTGAGAAGCTGTGCAGTAGACTGGGAGCCCAACAAAAGGTATTCCAAATATCTTCAATTCAGGCTCTGCCCTGCAACCCCCGCAGCTTATCCCAGCAGAAACGGCAAACATAGAACATGCTCCACCCACTCAGACGCTGCACCCGTGTCCCGTAATCGTGGACTCCAAACCTAGAGCGTGTCTGCTTGCAGAAGCAACCAGGGTATCCAGACCACCTTGTTGAAAGCCAGAGCTGCTGAAGCAGCACTGTCTCTCTCTGCCTTCTTGGCACAAGAGCAGCAAGAGCGGAAAACATGGTGGCTTCCTGGCAAGGTTGAAGAAGCAGGGAGGAAACTGGCATAGGGTTTAGGGTTTACGGCTTTTAGGGTACCCTTAACTAACATTTAACCCTAAACCCTAAACCCTAAACCCTTAGCAGTTAGAATAATTAGGGTTCGGGGGTTATAGACAGTGCTCAGCCGGCTCGGGCTGGGGAGTCTCTCCCAGTCGTCAAGAAAGCACGGGGATCTCGAGCGTTCAGTTTCAGATGGGTCGGGTTGGAAACCCAGAGCACCCTAATGTTAGGGCCTAAATAATTAGAACAGGGTTTTGGGGGTTCCTTATTATAAAAACATGGGCCCCAAAACCCTATTCTTGTTATTAAGGCCTTTATATTAGACCCCTTAGCTAAGCATTTATACCTTCTACTAGATCACGAATATGATTTAAGCTTGATTCCTCAATTGAGGGATTTGGGATATTTTCTGTAAATCCCAGGGTGCGATGCGCGGGAGGGTTCTGGGAGTCGAACTTGAAGAGTAAGACTCCAAAGTGCTTGGTGGCCTGGGATGTGTAAAACATAGGGGTCCCCTGCACTTAGCTTTTTGTTCAGAGGGGGAGGAGACGGGGTGGGGGGGGGGGGGGGGGG
>CAJNJA010032809.1:0-27165 GCA_905231915.1 Symbiodinium necroappetens
CTGCCGGCAACCTAATGACGTCCATGGTCTAGTGCGTTTTGAGAACAGAGCATCCATGCCCACAACCTAATGACGTCCATGGTCTAGTGCGTTTTGAGAACAGAGCATCCATGCCCACAACCTAATGACGTCCATGGTCTTGTCCGTCTTGAGACAAAGCATCCATGCCCAAAACTTAATGACGTCCAGGGTCTTGTCCGTCTTGAGACAAAGAGCATCCATGGCGACAAAGGTAATGACGTCCATGCTCTAGTCCGTCTTGAGAACAGAGCATCCATGCCCACAACCTAATGACGTCCATGGTCTAGTGCGTTTTGCGAACAGCGCGGTGTCCGGGCCAACCACAACAACAATTGACTACTACTGCTACTATTACTAATACTACTACTAGTACTGTGACAGTCGTCGGGGATGATTGAGTTGGAACAGACAGCCATGTAGGTCACAGACGTGCTTTCCTTCTGCACCGAATTCCGTGCCGCTCTCTCCGTCCAGCTCTGGGGTGAAGGTTCAGGGTTTAGGGTTTAGAAGAGTTACTTAAGCCCAATAAGTCACACAGGTCCTTCTTTCTGTGTCTACTCCGCCAAAGACCGTCATTCTTATGTTCATGTTGCTGTTGTTGGAAGTGCTTCTTGTACCACGCAGGCCACAAGGAAACAGCACCAGAATTTCCAAACACGCGCTTGTCTGAAATTTGCGTCCAGCGTTTTCTCACACAAAAAAGCATTTGTTGTCTTGCGGCAAGGGTTCCCACGGAAAACCGAAGCAAAGGCTACGCAAAGAAATTTCGCGAACAGAGCGATCCGAGAGTGGGTTTTGTCCCACGCAGGCCACGCAAAATGCATGTCGGCGCTTCCTGCGTGTCCATGCAAAAACAACATGCCTCACAACGCACGCGTTTACAGGTTGATCGAGCGTTGTTGAAGCCCTATACCCCAAAGCTGGATTTTAGGGCTGAAGGTTTCATTCCAGACTGCAGCTTGGTCATACAATTAATAATTCCTAACCTAAGACCCCCACTTGTAACCCTCAAGTCCGCATCCCTCAAACCCTCGCCTAGATCGTCGAGCGTTTGCGACGAAACCCTCTAAGCCCTAAACCGCAAGCTCCAATAGTCCTGCGATGTCTGTCTTCGATCTTTCCAAGGAAAAGTCCTATGGGTGGCCCAGCCGTGAACAAGACGAAGAGTGCCGCATTGGTTGACGTTGCTGGTGAGGTTTGCTGTGAAAGATGGCGGATGTCTGCGTTTTATTCAGGGCTCGTCTGGTCGAGGGTTCGACGTTGAAGAGCAGGATTGCCGCCGGGTTTGGAGCAATGGCTGTGTTGGGTGAGTGTGTTGGCCTTGGGCTGACAGCTCTGCAAGGAGTGAGGCGTAAACACTTAGATGCTGAACCGGTGACGAGTATATCCCCCTCCGCCTAGGCCCTGGGGGGGGGGGGCGATTAATTGGAAATAAACCCTGATCTTGGTAATTGGAAATAAACCCTGATCTTGGGCCCTGGCCCAAACGCCTCCAGTCGAACTTCACATGGATGAAAATGTCGCAGCCCACTTAGAGCCCCGCAGCACGATACCACATGATAGCAACCATGAGAAGGATGATAGCGCGAGCAGCAATCGTACTCACGAAGTATAAACGTGCCATCTACGATGTGAGCAGCATGAGCAGCTAGCTGCCTTGTCGGAGTAAGTCTCTTCTCTTCAATGCCAGCACCACAGGATCAGGCATAGTAGACAGGGGAGGTGGATAGAGGAAGCACGGTTTAGGGTTTGCGGTATGACATCACCTATCAGCCTGCCCGACCGCGCATGTAGCTGTACAATGGTTTGAGGTGTTTGGACCCTTCCCTAACAGGGATTATCATGCAGATTCTGATGTATTAGTCATTGCTCAGCGTCTGGATTACAGCGTGGGCGCGGCGCAGGTACATGAAGGAGTTTCTCTCCGCGTATCACTCGTACCTCCTGTGGGTGGAGAAGGATCGGGAGCGATGGACGAAGATGGAAAGGACTGTTCCCAAGCGCCAGCAGTTCAAGCCAAAAGTAGCAGTGCCGATTGGATTAGACAAGGGCCTGCTTGCTTGGTGAGTGCAACGACTGGGTCAATTCTGTCTCCAAAAACGCCTACCGCGGCGCGCAGCATGGCCTGCACTGCCATAGTTACGTTAGCACGCCTTCACCAGAAGGGGGTCACGAGCAACTTGAGCACCGCATGCACCATCGTGTTCCGATCTGCTCTGCAGTGCCAGACGTTGAAAAGAGCTAACAGACGGACATTGAAAGTGACAAGTGTTGCCTTGCTGTAGTACTGAGTCGAAGACATGCCTCCGATGTTTTTTTGCTGAAGGGCACCTTGCCGACAGGAACATGTTCGAAGACAGTGGCATCAAGGGATTCAGCTTGGGGGAAGATGGTGGCTCGGACTTTTCTCCGGTAGGGTGTGTCCGGCTGAAATGCTCTGCGCAATGCTTCAAGTGTTTCAGATTCTGCCTCTGAATCATCTCTCTCTGACGCATCAGTCGTGGTCCGAAAGGCATTGTGCACGGCTCAGGCGTGATCTACTATCAAGAAGAAGAAGGAAGTGAGAAGGTGCCAAAGGACCTCGCTGCAATTTGCTCCGTCTCAGTGGTGGCCTTCGCGAGTGCGTGTGAGCCTAAGGCTTTCTGTGGCATTGGAAGACTTCGGCGTGTAGCACGTCCTACCGACCAGGCTAATGAACTCGTACTGCCCGGGCAGTCGAGTCAGTGTGAGTGCCGACACCCCTGACCAGACTCCAACCCACAGCCGCCAACCCCCTTAAACCCCGAACTCCAAACACTCGCTCCAAGCAAAACCCTATGCAAGGAGACGTCGTCAGAGGCGATCCAGACGGCCTTCGAGGCCACAAGGTTCCCTCAGAGACTTTTAGGGGTTCGTGGTGTTAAGGTGTCCATGGGGTCGGGTTTTGGGAATCATAAAGAAGGCGCATTCCCTTCGCTGTAGCGAGAACATGGCGTGTCGGGGTGAGAGATTTGTCTAGCTCTTGATTTGTGGAACCTGGCTTGCCGGTTCCTGCCCTTGGTGTTTGTTTGGAAGGCCCTGCCAGAAGCCCTAGTAAGTCCTTATGTATTTCGAGATCGTCAGCAGAGGCGAGACCAGATTGGTTCAGCATTTGGCTCCGAAGTCTTGACGGCATGAAGCAAAAGCCCGCCCTTGTGATCGTGCCGTGTTTGCTGCTGGGAGAGATACTGAACGGCCTTACTTCAGAGACTTCGTATGCTCATTGAGACTTTGAATCCGTATTTTACGTCAAACCCAGCAAGGGCTCATCGTTAGATGTCAAGGTTTCGTTAGAGATGACGCTCCGTCCGAGGTTCTTTCTCTGCTCGTGGTTCGACACCCTCGAGGTCGCGGGCCTGCCGGTGGGTTCCGGCAATACAGCACTTATATTGCATGCGTTTTCGTGTGTCTGTGGTCACTATTGGTCACTGGTAGTCTTGAGGCTGAGGGGCTGGCCTACACTTGGTCGTCTTGCTCCATGAGTTAGGAGTGGCAGCGAGTCGCAGCTTCTGGTCCAAGCGTAGACATCTCCCATCCAAAGGCGCATAATTAACAGAAGCCAGCACGATTAGTACTACTATTCCCAAGAGTGCCTTATCACAAATTGTAGATGTACGTTACAAAGAACGCCCTTTTCCAACTATTCAGGCCTTGTTATGTCCACGCAGGCTGCGAACCGGTCTGTTGGCTTTGACCTCTGCGAGCGCCTCAAGTCGGCCGCCCAATCCGAGGCGCCTGCCAAAGGCCCAATGGGTTTCGTGTCTGGTGGAGCGTCAGTTGAGGGTTGAGGGCTTGATAAGTTGGGGCTTGGGATTATGAAGGCCCCAATCTCACCACGGCGAAAATGTCTTTCTCCACCAGGTCTTGCAACTTCGCCTTGCCGTCTCGCACAGCTATTTGCAAGCAACACCGGATGCTATGGAGAGCACAGTGACAGAAGAACGGTAGTAAAAGATCGTCGATGTCTGTGTTATAAGCCACGCGTATTCCTACCCGCCACGCTGGCTCTTGTAGCATCAAGAACCCTGCGCCATCAGCCAAACTGTAGCAGCGTGGTTGGACTTCGGCAAGAAGCTGCGGGTTTGGGTCTTGAGCTCGGATTTCATCGGCTATACGGTTGTTGAGGCTTAAGGCTGAGGTTGAAGCGCCAGGTTTGGGCAATGTTTGGCTGTGAGCTAGCTGGTTCCAAGCCGTGGGTGTGTTTGATTTGGGGAGGTTCTGATTCCTGTCATGTAAAACTGCTACGGTTGGGGCAGCTTCCTAGCCTCTGGCAGGCCAAGTTCTAAGTTTTCCTCATGCAAAATTCCAGCTTGCTAAAGCCCGAGCATCACTCGATTTAGAACCCTTGTGCATACATGTCCCATGCACGCACAGAGGTCCCCTAGATCCCGAGTCTCAAAACGTCACTTTTGATCCGACACTGAAGGCTCTGAGCCTCGAACTACGTATTCCTTTGCATGTTTGGTCTGCTCTCAGGCAGGGTAGGCATTCTAGCAGATTCTAGCAAGTAGCAAGACGAATATGGCATCGGCAAGTTATGTGCGGTTGAGCGTTGAGCCCTAAGCCCTGAGCTTTATTTTCAGGAAGAGTGTCCTCATCCGATCATTGTGACCATTTAAACTTAACAGCTTGGGGCCTAAGTCCGCTTCAGCCCCGAGGAAGCCAGGTTTCCAAGGATGAGACCGTGTCTTCGGGGGTCTCTATCGTTGAGTGCTGTAGGTTTCAGGACTTCGGTAAACGGCCAAGGCTACGAATCTAATGAGCACAGGATTCAGGATGAGCAGCTGCACTTAGAAAGTAGCTTACGGTGTGCCGTTGATGTTTCAGCTTGGCCTCAGTCGGGCTGTTACGGCCATAAATTCCAACCAGACCTACACAGCAGGCTGATCCTCAAACTTATCCTAAGCTCTATCCTCCTGATGCGCGGCGCTCTCGTTGCCGCCACCTTGGCCACCACAGCCGCGGCATCCTGCATCTTGGGCAATTGCAAGTCTACAGACCGTCGCAGCTTCTTTCTCAGGGGTCAGGGATCACAATGCAGGACGAACACAAGGCCTGCAGAGAACATCCTCTCTCACGTTTTTCGGCGGACTACTGTCCCCTATACTGTAGCCAATTGCCTGCATGTGGTCCGGCAGGCATGTCTTTTCACTTTACTCAGAACGATACGAAGCTCATTCCTCATCCCTATCAACTCCTATTCCCGAAACCCGAAATCCCCAGCCTATAAGTTGAAGAACCTCAGTCAGAGCTCCCAGAGAAGCTACAACCAAATGACAACTTCTGGAGTCATTTTTCTTTGTTGTTGTTTAACTTTATGAGGGATCCGAAGGGCTCATCGACTTTGAGTGTACCATTGCTGAACTCGCGCCTACATACTCCGTCAAGCAAGTTCTCAACTTCGCAGTCGTAGCCACAGGCGGCACCAGGGACCTGCCTACGGAAGAGTTAGGAAAACTACTCACGCACAGTTCTCATATGTCCTCCTGCAACGTAACTACATTATAACCGCAAAAGCCCCTTCGAAGTTCTAAGGCCCCTACATGAGCATTCTTATGTTCCGCATTGTGTTGATCGCGCATCTCAGACTTATGAGCATGAAAGGCCGTTTCAAGTTTAGGCAGTCTGCGTATGTTGGTATCGTGTACGGATTCCTCAGGCGCTGTGGTGGAGACCTTGGACGGCAAGCCCCTTGACCAATCCGCTCTAGCAAGGCTTAGGGCTTCAGCCCGAGACCCATACCCCTCAACCCTAAACCAAGAAACCCTACATCCCTTTTGCTCCCGAAGCCTTCAGCCGCGTAGTGCAAGTTGCAAGGCTCGAGCCCCGTTTGCCATGCACAGCACAGGTTCCCAAGAGATCTGGGGCTTCGGTTTGGGGTACCGCCTTGAATGTTTGGCGGTGCACACTGGTCTTGTGAGATAGTTGAAGTACTCTGCCCGAGTCAAGTTCTGCTTGGGCGAATTGACTTCGAGCTGTGGCAGCCGAGGCAGTGCTACGGCCTGGAGCATGTTGCTTGACGGGAGAAGTTGTGTTGTCAGCTTTCAACAGTTCTGGGACGTTCCGGGTTCAGCGGCATGTGTGAGAGGCCATACGCGCAGTGACTTCATAGCGCAAGTGTGTGGCCCAGTAAATGTTGACATTCGAGTAACCCTTGGAGAGTTTGAGTTGAGGGGTTACCTTGGGCCATGTTGCTGGAGCCTCTCCTGTACGTGCATCCTGCATCCACCATAAGCAAAGGCTGGGACTAGTTCATGCCCACCTTTGGTAGCAGCCATCGGGTGCAGGTTGCAGGAGCACAGCAACAAGAATCCAGGTAGCGTGGCGGCTGCAGGTGACCAGAGACATGAGTAGAGCCTGAACCCCGAATCGAAATCCGTAGTGCCCGATGCTCTTAAGGATACCATCTCCACCGATGTGGCGCGCTGCCGCGACACCTGTTCCTGAGTTTGACGATCGGGCTTGGTTGTAGGATTTTGCGCTTTTGGGATGCACATTCTAAAGGGGCTTGCGATTGGCGCATCTCAGGAGCTTTGGTTCAGAGCTTGCCGTCGTCAGCAAACGTACAGGGATTTAGACGTTAGCCAGTCAGCATTTGTCAATGTACTGCGCAGCGTGTTTTGCAGGATTTTTGGACCGAAGCAATTTTCAATGAGAGAAAGGACCAGCGAGGCCCGAGCATCCCATTGTGAGGGGTCAGGCCCGAACGCGCGACAACCCGATGAGCGCAGAGGCACAGGACGAAACAGACACGAATGTAACAGTAGGTATCTCCTCCGAGAGATCAGCCAAGGCTGTGCCGACGAGGCATGCGAGGTGGGCCCTCTGTGCCCACATCATCCCACATCTGTCCACACTCTCCTTGAAGTGCAGTTGGATTAGGAGCATCCTGTTCACGTAGTTTGAGCACTGTGAGGGCCTAGAGGATTCTGGCGCATCGCGAGCAGACTAAAAGCACCGGATAGCATCACTGGCAGCAGGATTCTGCACAGTTGTGAGGGTCGCCCCAAACCCCTAGCCTTAAATCACTTTAAGCCCGTATTCAAAATTCCCGGAAACCTTGCAGACAGGTCTGGCAGTTCAATCCTGACTACGGCTGCTACAAGGGCTCCGCCCACGTGTGCGTGCGTACGGCCGCTGCTTGCCTCAATCGTCACCTGTGGGTTTTTTCACCAGCAGTTCCAGAAGGGTGTTACAAGGGTTCTGGAATATTGAATTTTGCTTCTTTAAACAAGGGCTCCATATAGAGGTTAACTGGCTAAAGCCAGAGACCTGGCTTCAAGTACAGGTTTTCGGTTGTTGCTGAAGTTTGGGGATCCCAGATAGTCTGAAATTCCCGAGGTGCCTCCGAAAAGCTCGTCGTTTTTGCATAACTCCGGCTTCTCGATGCAGCTTTTGCTTCGGCATGTTGGTAGGAACCTCTTGAACACAGTGCCTTGGCAACTTGTAGTGGTCCAGCTCGGACTTCCCTACGACGACATCTATCCCATAAAACCTCACGAAGAGTCCTGGTTTGATTATTCACAGAGCCGTCTTGGCGACAGCTGGTCGTTTTGCTCAACAAAGTTCAGACTGCCGAGGCCGATGCCATGCCTCACTCTCCATTTCAGGTTTGGAGGTTTACGGATGATTGTTCTGGTTGTTTGGCAGTGGGGTCTAGCCTTATGTAGGCTCTAAGATCTAGTATGTGGTGTGAATTTAGGCTTTCCTCCACTAGGTTTTGAGTTGCAGGGCGAGCTGAACTGGCATCCTGACATGTGGGGAGTCCTGAGTTAGAAGCCCAAGTCAATGCGCTTAAAGAACAACAGACCACGCTGCCGCCTTGTTTGCGAATTGTGATACCATTTTGAAGGCATGTTCCAAAAAGCCGGGTCCCTGAGCCCAAAAATCCATAAACCCCATCCGAGGACCGCTTTTGTCAGGGCAGCAGAGGAGAGCGGATCAGAGGCACTGGCGCCGGCAGCGGAAGGGTTGCTTGAAAGCCTTCTTGGGGTTTAGAGGGCTCAGGTTCCAAAAAGGGTAGGTAAAGGTGTTGATATAAGCCTTATGCAGGATTTCCCGGCACCATATAATACCAAGCTGAAGTAGGTATTGTTGGTTGTTTAAGGTAACTGAGACCTGAAAGGCTGAACGTTCTGTTGAGTCCGTGCCTTTTTCGGCTTTCGGCATATAGGTGGCTACCTGGGCATTCCAACTGTCAGTTCAAGTCTTGTCTTTGGTCCTTGGGGTACTTTTCAGGGTTTTCCAGTTGCAAGCGGCCCTTGTTTTGCAAGTTCCCGGCCAAATGATAGCGACCGGGAAGTTCGAAAACTGAGGGCTTCGTGGTTTGGAGGAAAGCGGCTCAAGGAGTTTAGGCTGGTCTCGCCGGGACGTGTTTTTCTGGAAACTCGCGTGTGGGTTGTTTGTCACAGTTGTCAACATGACGGAAGACACCCTTAAATCAGAACCCCTAAAGCCCAGTCGACTCGAATCCTCGACTGGCTTGTCCTAGTTGTGAGTGCTGAAAGCCCAGTCGACCCTAAATGTTCAACACTCTGAGCCGGTGGTATTGACCATAGTTCGACCTGCAACCCGGCACCCTGGGCCGGGCTAGATACGACTCAGACTTCCCTGGTGTTCCATCACCTCCACCCATAGCTGAGACCAGCCTCAAAACCCCATCTCAATTAAAGTGGATGGTGAGCTTAAGATAAACCGAGTATGACTTCTGCACACATGCATGCTGCTGTTTTGCAGCCCGAAGACGTACATAAACCTTCATAGCCAATTACCGTACATACCGCTAAACCCGTGGGAGCGTAAACCCCTAAACCCCAAACCCGAACATACCGCTAAACCCTAAATGTTCCACTGTCCCATGGGCCTAGGTTTGGACCGGGCAGCGGCGCAACTACGCGACAGGGTTCATATTGCGTTGGTAGGGGATGTCGTATAGTGGGTTGTAGGCCACCATGTCACATCATGCTGGTCATGTGCGGTGAGTTTAGGGCTTCTGAGTTTAAGGGGTCATGAGTCTTCATTGAAGCTGTTTGTGTTATTTTTTGGCAAGTTAAGGGCTGGGTTGAAGCTTTCAGCTGCCAATGCAAGCAGCAAGGGCCCCCGCTCAAGGCTCGCATATTTCTGAGACAGGACAAACGGCACTCTCGTTCCCGGGCCACGTTGGCATGATTTTGACTGTCATCCTGTTTGCCATCCGGGGCAGGGAACAACCAATCTAACCTTTAGCGGTGCCATCGCTCTGCGAAGTTCATGGCAGCGCAAGAGTTAGACCTGTGCCGGCTTGATTCATTCGGGCCCAAATCTGGAAGTCGAATGGCTCGACAGCCTTCAACAACACCTGCAGAAACCTAGTTCGACCCCCCACCCCCCCCCCAAAAGAGCCCATTGGAATCCTTAAGAACTAAACCCAAAACCCTTCAAACTCGAACCCCTCAAAGGTTCCTTCAGAAACCTACCGCTTCAACCCTCTAACTTCCAATCCCTGAACCCTCTGAAGACTCGGACCCCTTTGGGAGCTCCCTTTTGGAACCTCAACTCACCCTAAACCCTAAACCCCTAAACCCTAAACCCTACACCGAGCCCCGAGGCGGAGCTGATGGATGTGGATCCTTACAGCCATGGGCCACAGGTCGACGTCACCCAGGGCCTCGCTCCCAGGGGGTTTTTTCAGGGGAAGGATCGGAAAAAGACTTCCTTTTCGGGGGTCTTGAGGGTTTTGCGTGGATGATTCTTGGGGGGGTGCAATCTGGGGTCTTACACTTGGTGTCGAGTTCTTTGCGGTGGCTGAGTAGAGAGCATTCTTCGGGCTCATAGAGACACACACACACGTGAATGTATGTATGTACGTATGTATGTATGTATGTATGTCTGCTTATGTATGTAGTTGTGTATGTAGTTATGTACGTATGTAAATACATACGTATGACCCTGAACCCAAAACACTGACCCCGAAGCCATAAAGTAGCAGAGGCAGATATAGGCTCAGGGGTTTGCGTTGGAAGGAAGGATGAGGGGGAGTTCGACTTTAGGTTCTACGAACTTAAGTATGTCAACATGTCCCCAACCGAAGCACGGAAGCTAGTGCGCCTTGGCTCCGAAACCCCACTGATCTGGCACCGGTTGCTTCTTCCGGATTTTGGTGCTATGGATTTAGAGAGATTGGGGGTCCCTGCCCTCTGGCTTCAAACCGTTGGAACCTCACTTTTGTGCACCATCCCCTGGCCCCACGAGACTTCACGGTTAGTGATCTGAGCCGGTAGTAGGCGGCCTTGTTGCTTACTCTGACGGCCAGGGGCCGAACCACGGTAGGATGTAGGGCTCTGGGCACAGCAGGTTGTTCATGTTTGCTGCATGGAATTGCTGCCGTTTTCCAGGTCAGTCAAGGGGGACTCCCACAAAGTGGGAGAGCCAATCCCATTTCCAAAAGGGTCCTGAAGCTCCCCACCCACAAGCTTATCTATTCCTCAAAGCCTGTGAGTTGGGTCCAACACCGTAAGAGCTTCATGAACACTCCAAGCATGCATCCAGTTCAGATCAGCATCCAGAGAAAGGTTCCATCTAACAGCCTCCGAGACCCGAATCCTGCGGGGACCTCCACCCCAACTCCCTAAACCCTAAACCCAAAGTGCCTCCTCTCCAGCAGCCGGAAACCGGCTCGCTTGGAGTTTTCTAGGACGGCATCCCCGGCTCGGACGAAGAACGGGAACGAAGTCTGCATGGGCCAGTAGAAGTTTTTCTACACAAGTCAGACGGACCAAGATGGTGCAATACACTTACACTCCATTAACCCCAAACTGAGGGCTTCTGGAAAGGGCACTGGAATGGAGTACCTTAGGGTGCGTAGTCGTAGTCGCAGTCGTGGCAGTAGCCATAGGCATGGTTGTAGTCGTAGTCGTAGCAGCATCAGCGGTAGTCAAGAACAAAGAAACCTGACGTGCTGGCCATAATCAGGTTGTGGTCCTAGATTCCTAGATTTTTGGAGAAGCTTTCATACAGGTCGCTGAAATTGAAAACATGTTAGCTGTAAGGCTTGCAGGGTACATGTTAGTCTTGATGCCGCGACAGTTTAGGACCTGACGAGTTAGAAGTTTAGGGTCGACTTCATCCCTGTTCCGTTGTTTAAACCTGCCTAAGAGTAGTTGTCAGCCCCGAGATTGAATCTAGTTAGGTTGAGAGGAAGCCGAAGCGGATTAGCCTGCAACTGCTGGTTGGCCCAAACTTAAGACTCTTGCAACGAGGGAAAGCAGACCTTACAGACGACTCAAATCAAAAGCTAGTTGACCCGAGCCCCACAAGCCCCAATGAATTTCATCCTTCTAACTTTGCTGGAGGAAGCGTAAGAATCTTGAGAAATGATTAGATACTCAGGGTTTAGAGGCTTCGGGCTGCATGTTGTAAGACAAAAACGTGGCTTGGTGCTTGTTGACGCAGGGCCGGTAGAAAAGCAGACGACGACGGACGTCCGAGCTGGGAGGGCGCCTTCAGAGTGTCTGCTCTTATTCTTATAGTATTCTTCTTATTTTGTGATATGTTTGACAAGTGTCGTTACCACTGCTCTGTATATGATTTTGACGGCTACTAGTACTGTTTACTGCTTTTTGTCTTCAGATGGCAGCCCCCACCAGCCCCCGCCATGATGACGCAACAAATGCCACTCAAATTGGAAAGAGGCCGGTCGCGTTTTTTGGGGTTTAGGGTTAGGCTTTATTTGGATTTAAGTTTAGGGTTTAGGATTCCGGGTCTCGGGCCTGGCTAGACTTGAGTTTGGTAGTACAAAGGGACTAGGGTTCATGGAAGATGGGTACTGTTGCCTTTTCAGGGCATGAGCTTGACTTCTGTGGCTTTCCTTTCTGAGCTGGGGCAGGGGCTCGACAAACATTAATTGCTTTTCTGACTTCTGGCGGCTTTGACCTGAGATTGGGTGACCCCATTTGACATGAACGGGCGCAGACCTCATTCCAAACCCGGAACGAAGAAAAGCTATTGAAACCTTGAACGCCGAAGAAATGAAGCCACAATGCGTTTTTTGTGCCCCCAAAATCCTTGAGAACCGGAAACCTTAAATTCAACTAAACCCAAGACCCTAAACCCTAAACTCTGACCCAAGCTTATGAACCCTGCTATGGTCTGGAGCCGCCAGCGAAGGTCTTTTCCCAGTCCTTGGGTAAGGATTCTTGGGGTTTGGGGTTTAGGGTAGGGTCCAAAAAGAGGTAGGAGGTATGATTGTGGTGTTGGGAGCCTTTTCAGGACTGGGCTTAGGGTTCATGCATGGCGGTTTAGGGCTTAGGGTTTAGGGATGGGTTAGGATCGGTCCACCAGGATAGGGTGGGAGGGGTGGAAGTTCTGGCTAGACTTGAGTCCAGTGGCAAAGAGGGTAGGGTCCAAGGGGTGCGTCTGTCATGATGGCGTTTAGGGCCTTTTCAGTGGTTCGGGGAGTGTCTATATTATATTCGGAGCACCTTCAATGATTCAAGGCCCCAACAAATTATTGTTTTTATGTTGGGAGCGGTAAAAATCCGGAAATTCGATAGTATGTTTCGGTAGTATCTTGACAATGTCAGCAAGTTAAGGCTTTCTCTTGCAGCCCCTCCGCTTGTCAAAAATCGGCGGCTTGCTTGGTGCGTGGTTTGGTTTCCTAAGTTTACTATAATATGTTACAGGTATAATTATACTTTGCAGACGGGTACCGAACCGATTTGCGATTTCACCGGCTCTTTAAACCTGAGATGCCGGGGCTCTCCGGGTCTTTGTGTCGCAGATTCCGTCGGGGGAGGTTGAGCCAAAGGCATGACCCCAAGGCGATGATTGCACTTTCAAAACTGTCCAACACGATCCGCAAGCGAAAGCCAGGCTCTTTCCACTGACAACCGGGCCTCCTTGTGTCTCGCGGAAACCTGCCTTCCTTCACCCAATCCATGCGCCCGTGGTCTGCCGAAAATCCCTTCAACGTCAAACTCATAAAGCCATCGCTGGCACAAGCCTGGAGATCTCGATGATGCATAACCCTAAACATGAAACATTACACCTGTTGTGTGTCGGTTGGGAGCTCAGTGGGGTTTTTGGGGTTGAAGGATTGAAGGTTTGGGTTTCCTGGGAGGACCGTCACATTTTCTCCTCCCGGTAGGGAATGTCGGAAAAGAGCCAGAAAAACAACAGGTGGGAGGCAAAAAACCTGTCGGAAGTTTCGATTACTGTCAGGCGGACGGTAGTTTCAGCCAAACTGAAATCCGCAATTCTTGGTGCAAACCAGGCAGAGGGAAAAGGGCTGTTAAAGCAAAACAACCCCTGTAGACTGCTTTCCCCATGCCGCCATCTTACACCCGAAATTCAGGGCCATGGACGACATTGTCAACTTCATTCATAAGGGACAGGCCGGGCTGTGCAATTTTGCATTTGGTTGATCCTGTCTGTTATCGACCATTCTGCTAGTTCTTGGTCTGAGACTTTAATTAGTCCATACTTGCATCTGTGGTTGTAGACGGCATAGCAATCATCGTGGTTGATATCTTGTGGTTGCCAAGTCTTGCTAAGGGTTTGGGCGACTTTCTAAGTGCTCATTATCCAGCTATAGAATCACGTTGGTTGTCAAGGGTGGAGGGGGGTTCCATACGAGGCCTTCTATAAAGATGAATTGTCACGTCCCTGTGAACCTTACAATCGTCAATCGTGACCTACGACCGAATTATAATTCGTGCAATGGCACGCCCCCTGAGAAAGCTGATCTTGAAACGCTCTCCCTCATCCACCTTCAACCTGGAAATATGACACCCAAACACTCAACCCTCGTTTAGGGTTATTTACAGGTTTTAGCAAGCAGGCGGTTACAGAAGTCCTGCTGCAAAGAAGGTTTAGCAAAAGGGCAATCCTAAGCCATATAACGGTAAGGCATTATGGGATCCTTAAGGGAGGGGGTTCTAAGGGGGGTATATAACCCAATAATCCCCAATTCTCCCTAGGGCTCCCCTTAAGGATCCGATAAAGGCAGGTTACCCTAAACCCTAAACCCCTAAACCCTAAACCCTAAGCCCTGCAAAATGAAAAAAGCTTCAGGTGAGCCGGCGCGAAGTGCTTCGAGCGACACCTACATCAAGAGCCCCGTGGCGTTTGGCAGCTGAAGGGTTTTTCGGGAGTTCTAGGAAAACATGTAAAAACCTAGGGTCTAGGGGTTTAGGGTTTAAGTTTGTAGGTTTCACTTACTAGGATGTGTCTAGGCCTATAGGCTAGATGAAGCCGCAATTAGCGCGCCGCAGCAGACTGCATTCCCGTTTTGGCATAGTTCTAGAAGTCCAGGTTCAAAGGAGTTCATGGTTAGGTGTTCAAGGTTTTTTTGGGGTGGGGTTCAGGGTATGATTAAGGTTCAGTCGAAGCCTACAAAGATGTATGACCTGCTTCCTAGCCCGGGCCTTATACACTAATTCCAAAACCCCAAACGTTACACACCAAACCGCAAAACATTCGTCCCAAAGCTGCACTGACAACCCTCGCTCGAAAAGTCCTTCATCGCCTCATGCTGACGTGTGTCTGATATTCCTTTCAACCGTCGAAATTCCAGTGGTTGCGCCTCGAAAGATCAGCTTTGGTTTAGGGTAGGGAGTAACTGGCGTGACAGGCTTGATTTCGTTAATCAAGCTCCTACTACTCATTTTAAAACTTGATTGCATTCCCGGTCTAGCCCGCCTGATGTACAGGTAGAGGTAAGAAATCAGTACCAGCTTTAGCTGAAGGATATGATCTTCGTTGCTTCACATGGTCGCTTTGCCTTCAAATCCAAAGCAGAGAGCTCTACAAAGCCAGAACATCGCAACCGACCTATGTAGACCGATATCAAGATTCACTATTTCACAGCCTGGTCAAAGTCTGGCGCAGTCTTGCCATCCTACCAGTAACATGTTTTGCACAGAGCTCGGTGACACAGTAGACACCTGCCACCAGTCAGAGCACATCTGTCAAACTTATCGAACGGCTCTATCCGGCTTTATCAAAACTCGCCGCAAACCCTGAGACCCCCTCAGGTCCGTAAAACCTAAACCCCGAGACGCCGTGAGCGCACAGCTCTCAGAGCTCAATGATGATGAGGTAGTTCATCGGTGCTGCTACGTTTTGCGGCTGAGTAAGCAGGCCGGGGCGTTTTGGCATTTTGAACCGTGCCGATATGTCGAGCTCGGCTTTTGGATTTCGCCAATCAAGAAGAAGCTCCAAGATCTTGTAACTCACACTAACAAAAGAGTTTGTGAATCTCCCGATAGACTATGAGATAAACAAACAACTGTTGTTGTAGTTTCTTCACACATTCAGAGCCATTCAAAGTCCATTTACGACCTTACCACACCGTGTCGGATTGCACAGGCAGTGCCGACGAAGGTTTGTGTATAGTGGAGCGCTGCCGATGCCTTGGCACTCTTGTAGTCATCGAGGCAACATAAGACTGCGAAGGTTTCGGATAAAATAATTCAATTTGTAGTGTCTGAAAGCGGCAAGAGATGGCTGTTTTGTCGAGTGCGAGTGCGAAAAGAGTGCCAAATCAAGGATCAGGGAAAATGGTTCATGTCAGAAAATGAGGATATTCCTAGGAAGACACGGCCAAGCCGTGCAGTACTCATGACGCGACCTACCGGCTATTTCACTGCTATGTACACTCGGCGTGTGGCAATCAACCTTTTGGTGCCAGTTGAAGAACACCGGTAGAAGAAAAAGCACACAAATCTGACAGATGTGGTGCCTGCAGCTTCGACGTGCTGCTCATATTGAGTCCATAGGCTTGTTGTCGCATGCCACAGCAGTATCAGTATTCTGCTGACACCGAAGACACTATATGCTGTTCACCTGTGTGCAGACATTCGTGATTCAAGGTAAGCGTAGGGTTCATAGGTGGGAAGGGGTGTAGCATGCACACAGACATAGATATATTGTATATATATATATACACATACATATACAAACACACTAATGCCTCAGTATTTATGTGTATATATTGTCCTTCAACAACAGACATGAGATTGGAACCAGGGTGCAGAAGGATAGGGGGTACAGAGAAAACATATGTATGCATGTATGTATGTATGTATGTATGTACGTATGTATCACAGCTAGGCGAACCTCTCAGCGCTGCGTCCGGAAGAAGATGTATGTACGTATGTATGTAATGTAATGTAATGTAATGTAATGTAATGTAATGTAATGTATGGTATGGTATGGTATGGTATGGTAGGTATGTATGTATGTATGTATGTATGTATGTATGTATGTATGTATGTATGTAATGTATGTAAGCATGCATGTATGCATGTATGTATGTATGTGTACATATATATATATACATGTGTACGTATGTATCTGTGTTTTTGCATGCATACATGCATGTATGTAGTTAGGAAAACCTAATGTAACTGTAATGTAACATAATGTAATGTATGTACGGCATGTATGTCAGGTATGTAAGGTGTTTGTGTGTATATATGTATGTCTGGTCTTGGTGAATGTGTGCAATTTTAATGTACTGCGCTGCGCTGTAATGTCGTGTAAGGTAAAGTCCGTTTAGTCCAATGAATGTAATGGAATGTTTGCAATGCAGTTCAATTCAATACAATGCAATGTATGTATTTATGTATGCAAGTATGTATGCAGGTACGCCTCCTTTCTCTGTGTGTGTCATATATATATATATACACGCGTCTGTATTGTGTCATGCTGTGTTTTTGATGAGGGCTGGAGAATCATGTTTGGTCCAGAGAATACATGCTGAGAAAATGGACCCGTGGCTGTATAAACGGCGAGTAGGATGCGGGCAAACACGTTTCCTGCATGCAAGGAGGCAGATGCGGAGGCATTCCACAGGTGGAGCTTCGTGACGGGCTGCATCACCGAATTCTTGCAGCTTGGCCTTCGGATTAGAACCTGTTGAAGATGCAGAAGACAACGCCCTAGGATGCCACCGCCAGGCATCTCAGCGGAGTGTTGCAAATGAGTATGCCTCATGAAAACTATTCACCCTGTTGGTATGCTGCCCTGCACCCCTCACTGTACAAGATCCGAGCAATTTTCAACCCGAGCATGCCGCGCTTGTCTCCTGATAAAGCTTGGTCTTGGCGGAAGGGATGGTCAGGATGAAGGGCGAAGTTGTGGAAGGGTCTTGAATCACTATCTACACCGTTTTGGTCCGGGGTTCCAGGCGTTGCCCCAACACGCCAAGCGGACACTGCTAGAGCTGAGCGCGGCCACAGCGGGCTTGGCGGAGTTGTGCCATATCTCTTGTGTGTGGACCGGCTATTTACATTGCTCTTTCTCTGAGCTTGCGCCCCCCAGCTTGGTACCTCGGTGAGGGACCCCGGGGGGAAGAGCATCAGGTTCTGCGACGCGAGCTGTCTTGCCAAGTGAACAAATCCAACCCAAGTTGGCCTCTGAATGGCAATCATGCTTCCTTGGGGGCGGGCTCGTTCAGGTCCCAGTGGCGCAGTCCGGTAGCTTAGATCGAGGGGCCCGGCGTGTTGTACTGTTGCTGGAGCCTTGATAACGTTTGCGGGAGGAGATGGCGGCAGGGCCACTTGTCTTGCACGGCGATCTCGATGATGATGATGATGATCCTACATATCTAGCGTGTGATGGCAGACACTCTTTGTCGTAAGATGATAGGCCCTTGTGGGCGGTCGTTGGCGACGTTGCCAATTTCGCAAGATACTCGGGGATGCAAGCACATGTAATTTGCCGGTACATCTGGCATCTGACTCTGGCCGTTGTATCCCAGACAGGAAGCGGGGGTGCAAGTAGTTCTCGTGTCAGAAAGGTATTGGCCTGTTCTCTGCCGAGCAGCTTCCCGAACAATGCCACCGCCGACCTAGTTTGGAGTAATCGCACCTCGTGTCAACCCAAGGCCCGCTGCACCCTGAACGAGAAACCGTATACTGAGCGCTGAGCCATTTGTGCCTGCGTGGGCTTGGTTTCTTCTTCGAGTGCGGTAGAGAACGGTAAGTCACTCCAGGGCGACAGAGAAGGACAGAGATAAACAGAGGCACAAAAAACCACAAGACAAATAGACGTAATCCCAGCATCTGAATAGTAGGCCCCCCCCCCAACAGAAGAAGGATCGCGGGAACCGCATCAATAGATCATCTCTGTTGGCCCATCCCGGCTCCTTGGGCTCTATGAAAAATATTATCAATGTATTGAATCTCTAGTGCGAAACCAGTTCAAACTGCTTGATGTATGGACGAAACTCCGTTCGGGCTCCTCATTTAAAACATGGCAATGTATTCTATTACGAAACGAATTGAAATGCCTGATGTATGGACAAAGCCCTGCAGACTGGAGGTCGGCGAGTAGCTCCGAATGCAGAAAAGACAGACTTGGAGAGAAGCTGCAGATCCAAAAAATAACTTTCTTTAAATATGCTACCTTTTTCCATACTAAATAAGCGTGCGGCGCCAATCGCAAGAAGGGACAGGCAAACAGTGGGACAGACCATAGCGCCAGCACACAGTTCAGATAATAAAAAATAGTAGACTCCTGGTCAAAATATGTGCACAGCTATCATTGGCTGCACTTGACATGCTATGCCTGTCTTTGAATGCTTGATCTCTCTCCATTGTTCTGCGTGTTGGTCTGCCGTCGCTCCGTCAGGGGTATATGCACAACACCGTGGCAGACTCTTTGCAATGCTTAAGCGCTAAGCACAATGCCTAAACTCTGCAATGCATAGGCAGCCCCGAGCTGTCGACTTCGAATCAAAGCCTGGGCCTAGACCCTAGAAACGCATCCTTTTCGAGAGCGACGGTGCCGCAAGGACAGAGGCGCGCGCACACGCACACCCACAAGCCCTCAAACAGCCTCAGAACTACAGCCAGTAAAACAACGATGTATTACAAGCAGTTTACGCCCCCATGAATCTTCCTAAACCCTAAACGACCCTAAACCCTATCTGTATACAGTACACCCCAAAAAAGTTGGAAACCGCATTAAGGACAATTAGTGCTGGGATTCCCTGTACATTACTCTTAAGGATTGAGGCTATTGGGTTTCCAACTTCTGGGCTTTTACTGTATATGTAGATATATATATATACATATACATATATATATATATATATTTATGAGGAACCCAGAGATCGCCCCCTGTGTCGAAGATTCCGAAGGTCCCACTCCTGGCATGGGAGCACGTGGGCCAAAGTTATCCTGTTGCTCATTTTGAAGCCTCGGGGCCGCCTTAAACTCTTCAGGGCAAGATCATGCAGACTTAGTGTTTTGTGTTGGGATTAGGGATTATTAGGGTTTATAGGGTTCATGGTTTACAGGGCTGGGGGTGAGGTAGGTGCGATTCGGCCTTTTCGGTTTAGGCTTCAGGGGCGGGTTTGGGTTGAGGAGTTGAGGGATCTCGACATAAAGCAGTGCAGACTTTGGAGAATGGGCGCGTCAAGTTCAAAGCTTTCCAAAACCCTTGCTGAACTGCTGAACCATTGGGTTCAAAGACATGGTTTCGAAGAAACTCCCAGAGTTTACAAAAAGAGGGTCTAGGAGTCAATAAGGCATAGGAATTTTGGTTGGGTTGCTCATTTTTTGGGGATCTGGGTTGGGATGCTAACACGGAGTCAGGAAGGACATTGCTTGCGTTGGGATTGCCACATCACATACATGCTGAAATATCGCCTCCATGACGAGCCCTGACCAATGCCGAGGAACGAGCAAAGCTCTAAGCCGCAATGGTACACGGCCTCTAACATGTACCCAAAGCACTTTAAGCCCGTAGGCTTGCTTTGCAAACCGCAAGCCTTAGGCCCAAGGGCCGTTAACCTTAAAGCAGCTGGCGTGAGAATTCGGAATGGCATCATCCGCTACTGTAGGTCTCCAAACCTTTGAGGGTTCAGCTCCTTAGTTGGTCGAGCGTTACGGGCTAAGCGTAAAAGTTTTGCGATCGTGGGTTGTCAGATACTCGGGTCTTGGAGCTCGGCACCTAGACAGGTTTGGACAGGTTTGGTCTGATCATATATTTCGGAACCTTGCTCGGGTTCCTGCTGCAGCCTCAAACTTGTACGCCTTAACCCCTGCAGCCAAAAACCGCCGGTGACCACCTTTTGCACATTCCTTTGTGACGTTGCCATCATGACTTAAACAGTGTATCAGCCCACCAGGGCAGGCGTTGTACCACATTGTAGATGGCTTCACGAATGCAGACCTTGTAGATGGTTTCACGAATGCAGACCTTGGAAATAGGGGACGTGTCCACATGTTTTTAGCCCAGATTGCAAACTTGGACTTCTAACTTCTAGATCCTTGACTCAAACTTATCCTGAGTCTCAAGCCGTGTGCTGAAAGCACAAAACCACAATCCACAGACATCTTAGCACAAGAGAGCATCTCATTGGTTGTGTTGCTGTGCCCGGCCAGAGCAAACATTGGCGGCATGGGGTGAATATTGGTTCTGCTGCAATCAATAGAATGCAGTACCATGTGGAAACTGAAATATTGAATTGTATGGTTCCAAATGCATATACGCAGAAGCCGGCAGGCCTCCGAAACCTTCACATGACATCGTCCTGCTTTTCGCCTGTTTGGCGTTTTGTTTGTCTTGGAGCCCACACCCTGCTGCACAGCTCTCTGGAAATCCTAAAGCCAATGAGGAATGGGCCCGCCGCAGTTTTCATGGGCACGATCTGTGCGATCCCGATGATGCTTCTGTCCTTTGCCACAAAGGGGCTGCAGGGTGTAGGGTCCGAAGAAAGGGTGTATTCGTCATTGAGTCAAACTTGGCAAAGTGGCGTTCAAGTCGTACATCGCAGGGGCACCAAGGAGGCTACAGCCCCAGCTCAAGGTACCAGATGAGGGCAGGAGAGAGAGCCTGGCCCAAGGCCACAGCACAAGTTTGCTTTTTCTTCTTGCCATGCACAATCCTCGGGTAATGCGCTCCTTCCACGGGCCGACTAGGAACTGAGCCACCGAGACCACAGAACGAAACGAGACTTCACCTTGTTTTTTGCAGCTAGTCTGACCCTGACAACATGCGGCTGATGTGTCCACTATGGGCTGCATCTCAACCCAGCAGCAAGAGCCAGAGACTTCTATGGGTTATTTCAGAAAGGACCTCACCGTAGACCCAAATTGCAGGTTGTTTTACGGGCCACCAGAAAGGGACCCCTAATAATTGATTTGAGAAGCTTTCATCTGTCTTACTTTCTATGTGTTGAGCTTATGGACTACTTGTTAAGGCCCCTACTATCTCAGATCCCTCAGAAGACGGATGTGCCTCAGCAAGAAAACCTCAATACCAAAGGGCCCTGAATTCGGAGTCCCCTCTACTGGTTTCCTGAATCCCAGCGAAGTGAAAATGGAGCCAAAACATCAACAACACCTCGGCCCCTGAACCCCTTTGGGTTGAGGGTTTAGGGGTTTAGGGTCGAATGCCTGGGAGGGAGAGAGAGAGAGAGAGAGAGAGAGAGAGGCAGAGAGAGAGAGAGAGGGCAGTCCTGATGCAAAAACAGGGTGCCTGTGGCGAGGTTCATTTACGGAATGCTGCCTGGCTACGCCAGGCCATGGTCCTATGACCGTTTGGTTCCTTTTTTGTTTAATGCGGGCCTCAATATTTCGCTCTGGTGTTGCTGAATGTTCGCTAACTTCAAGCGTCACCACCCCAGAGCCTTAGTCGCCCAAGCCTACTAAATTTAGGCCCGTTTCCACACCCCGAAGAGGCCCCGAATCCTAAGCGGCAGGGTGCAGGATGTAGGATGCGAGTCTTTGCCTGTTGCGCGCTGCATCTTGGGCTTGGGATCCCGAGACTTCTGACTTGAGGTCAGTCAGTAACTTGAGAGAAGAATCCTAACCCTTCCGGTTGACACTCTCTGCGATGCTGAGCGTTTTTTTCTTCTAAGAGGCAGAAACCTGACAAGAAGATTCTGCAGATGCTCTGCGAGTAGGGAGGTTCAAGCGGGGAAGCTTTTCTGGCCTGTGGTTCGCGGATTTGGCTCGGACGGGTTCTGTGGCATCTTCATTTCTGCCAGGTAGCGAAACCAAGCCGGTGGCTCCCTATCCTTACAAATGCTATGGACCTTTTGTGGATTGCTGGAAAGTATCTGCTTGCCCACCGGTTCGGGGCATTGGGGATCATGAAGGATGAAAGCTTGGAGTCATAAGCTGTGAAATTCTAAAACTCTCCAAGTCCTAAACCATAACCCCAAACAGTCCGAGTTGTGAGGGCGTAAACCTTAATCCTTTCCATGATGCTAAGATTCACTGTGGTGAGCTAGCATTTTGGGTGAACAAGAAGTTTGGTTGTTGCCACCCAGCATGACCCTTTCCTTTGAAGTTTGAAGTGGAATGGGACATATACCTTGGAGCTTGCAGTGGAATGGGCTCATCACTGTTGTGCTGTGCTGAGGAGCGGAAGCAGAATTTCTTTGCAGGAATTTCATCTGCCTAGAAGCTTGAATCATTCTGGGCCCCTGTGCACATAATAAGACCATGAGATACATGACATGCCTCGAGGGACTTGTATCATTGTGGGAACTGCGCACGGAAGTCCGGGTGTTTGAATGAACCCAGGCAACATGCACGTCCTATTTCAATAGTTCATGTAAAAACGAGAAAAAGCCAACCATACATCAGTGGGTGGTGATGTGTGAAACGGGAAATGAGAGGCATATTTTCGTATCAAGTCTGCAAGACTACCTCGTACTTACGAGTTCAGGCATGTGGGGGCTCAAAGACAATATGGAGCTCGAGAGAGGCAGAAGTACACCTGACACAGCCACAGCTGCGATGCACAACCTGTACAACCCGAGACCAGCTGAGTCACTTTCAGATGCTGTTAGCAGGTGCTAGGCGCGCAGCAATAGCATGCCGTATCCGGAAGCAGCGTTTTTTTATCCGACCCTAAAACTCCCTGCAAAAAGTCCTCTTGATCCCTAATTAACACATCCGGAAAGGCCCGGTCAAAGCGAAGCCATTACTCTTTCGTCCATCTGGTCTATGGCGACGGGAATGGTGGTGACGCTTGTGATTCTGTGCCTCGGCTTTTGGCGTAGCACAGTCACGAGCGCTGCACCGCTTCACGGCGACCGGGCGACAGAAGCCTGCTGCAAAAGGGCTCGCCCGTTGACAATCGGGAGCTCTGAGGCATTGGATGCATTGCCGAAGTTTGTCTGGGTTGGTGCAGGTTTGGTGCTTAGGTAGAAGCCACGAGGAGGGCATCTTGTAGCCGAGGCAAAGAATGTATGTATCTGCATGCACATGTAGTCATGCGCACCCATGTGTAAGAATGTGTGGGTTGTGTATGTATGTCTGTCTGTCTGTCTGTCTGTCTGCCTGCCTGCCTGCATGTATGTATGTATGTATGTATGTATGTGTGTGTGTAGTGTAGGGAACGGAGTGATGATGCCAAGCTCCTGTTCAGACTTCGGTTCCACTGTTGGTCCGGTGATACTGTCTGTGGATGACCGGTACCTAAACGCTGAGGCATAGGTCCGAGAGCGGCCTGCTTCCCATAGCGTTGACAAGCTTGAAGTGTATAGGAAGTGCGGTGGCTATGGCCGGGTCGGGCATCCGCTTGCCTTTAACCGCATGCTGTTTTCGGATCTTCAACTCTCTCTTTCAACTCTCTCTCTCTCTCTCTCTGTATAAATGAATAAATACATATAAATTTTGTACTACAATCCAGCACAATCCATCCAGCTGCTAATGCTGTACCACAATCCAGCACAATCCAGCCAGGACCCCAAACGAGGCATGAGTGCGAAAACAGAGCCGCTAGTGGAGTATGACAGCTTTTTGCTCCTTCCATGAAAGGAAAGCACCAGTCCTCTTCAGAAGCCTAGGTCATACAGAACCGGCACCACGAAAGGTTGAGCACTATACTACTACTACTACTACGACGACGACGACGACGATACTACTACTACTACCACTACTACTACTACTACTACCACCACTACTACTACTATCACCACTTCCACTACTACCACCACTACTACTACTACTACTACTACTACTAGTACTAGTACTAGTACTAGTACTAGTACTACTACTACTACTACGACGACGACTACTACTAGTAATATTGCAGGTGTCCTCAGCAATTCCCTCGACAAGGGTTTGAACCAAAGCCTGCGCGACCAAGGGTTTGTAACAGAGCGGGGGGGCCCCGCGACAACACGGGGTATTGACCCATCCCTATCTATTTATATTTATATGTATATATTGGTTGTAGGTATGAATGTAGTAGATTCCACGACATGTGGACGGCTCACAGGGTACAGGTGCGTACAAACAAGCAAGCAAACGGACAGACGCACCCACATACACACCGTGACCGACCGACATGCATTCATGCATGCATGCATGCATGCATGCATGCATTCACCCATACTACGCCGTACCAGACCATGCCGTACCACACCAGATCATACCATACTATACCACACCATAAGTAAGACCATACCATGCATACATAAACACAGGTGTTCATACACGCATACATACGTACATACACATTTGCACATATACATACATGCATGCAAACCTACATACATGCAAGCCTACATATATATCTGCACAAAGCCATATAGGCATTTTGTGTGTAGATTTGTATATCAGAGGATTGTTCTAAAGGTCCGTGTCAACGGTTCATACAAAACCCGCCGTGTGACAGAGTTAAAAGTTAAAGTTTCCGCGAAAGATCCGCTACAACAGGCGCGAAAGGAAAGCGCTTTTGCGCGAAAGTTGTATCAACACACGATAACACACTACAGGATGCGAAACATGCATGTCCTGCCCTAATGACAGAGCCCGAAGCCAGCACGCACCTTACTCGAGTTTAGGCTTCCTGAACCGCGTGAACTCTAGAACTTTTCGCTTTCTTAGCCGCGTCCATGACACTTTGCGGGAGCGGGAGCCTTAAACTTATACCCTACAAAGAAGCCCTGATTTCCTGCACCTTGCGCTATATGAGCCCCCAACCCGTACGGATGAAATCCAGGCCCGTGTGCCTTGCTGCGCCCTGTTGCAGCCCACGGGGATGTAGTAGTGAGCGGCCATGGTTTGCAAGTTTGAGCTCAGGGTCGCGGATTTTCGCAATGGATTCGCGCGAAAGCTCTGCCAACGACTCCGCGAATGCTCAACTGTGTCATGAAGGTCCAGGCTGCTGCAGCTTCCAGACAACAGCATTGCATGAGCTCTGTCTGAAGGCGGTTGGACTTGGACTGCGAGACAAAAACACTCAACCTCATGAGGCCCCCTAGCCGAACACAGGTCCAAAATAGATGCAGGAGGCTGCTCGTAGAGACCAGGCGATGAAAGCAAAAGCTTGGTTTCAAGTCTGGTTTGTTGCAGGGCGCCCCTGCACGCTAACAAGACCATGCATGTATGTACACAAAAAGCCGTACATCCGCGAAAGCTCCGATAAGGTAGCCGCGAACGGAAAACACTTATGAGCGAAAGTTCGCACATCTGGCCGGTTCACTAAAAAGTGAATTTCGAACAGCCATTAAATAGATTCCTTTGATTTTCCGTAGTATGTTGAATATTATACATATTTCGGCCATGTCTTATATATATATATTCTATTTATTTATTTATACGTATACAACAGCATTGTACTTGCTGTTTGCCCTACGACTATAGAGCTTGCACATTGTATATTACGTCAATTTGAATACGGTACTGTATGTTATAGCACAATGCTGTTGTAGAACTCCCAAAAGTACTACGAAGGACGATTTTCGGTTGCATTTTATCCTTTACAGTGCATCTTACCATGTTTATGTTGCACTCATGTCTCACTAAATTATGTCAAATATCATACCACATAATTTCTCGTCATTTCGCAACTTTTCTTCTTATCCCATGGCACTGTAGTATCTCTTCTTTCTATTCTATCTCTCTCTCTCTCTCTCTTCGTGTATGTGTGTACATATATATATATATATTTATGTGTGTTAGAACATGGCACATTATACTACGCCGTATGGTACTGCATCAGTGCATACTGCCGGAAGCTACATGACACCTCATCTTGCGACACTATCGTTTAAGCGTATATATACATATATAGATGTATTATATGTGTTGTTGCAGTGTGTTTCATTTTGTATTATATAGCCTTTTACTGTACAGTGTGTTGTGCCATATATTGTAAGATAAAGTTACATTCCATCATAGTATATTGGACGAAAGCGTATCTTGGACAGCACATCTTGCCACACGACACGACGTGCTGTCATATCATTGTGTTGTATAAGGTGTTATGTTATGTTATCTTGGAGTGTTAGTATATTTTGCTATTCTGTCTTAAAAAATGTATTCTACTGTACCGCAACGTACGAGATGTTCATACACATCGTTTTGCAGTATACTGTGTTATGTTATGCCTGTTTGCAAAAGACTTGGTCGTGCATCACATGTTGTTGCATTGTGTTATGTTGCGTTACAATATACTTCATTTCCATTATGAACTATGTGATGCACAGGTATGCATGCACAAGCAGAGCTGTGTGCGTTTGAGAGGGAGAGAGAGAGAGAGAGAGAGAGAGAGAGACACACACAGAGTTGCTGCGCGCGCCTGTGTGTGTGTGTTTATGACTCTCAATGCGTGCTTACCGTAACTTACAGCCCGCTTGAAACCTGTCTATGCATTTTACGGCATAAGAGTTGACACTGCGGGGTGCCAGGTGGAATTGAAACCACTAGTTGGAAGTAGTGATGGTAGAAGTAGTCGTCGTAGTAGCAGGAGGAGCTGCTGTAGGATAACAGCAGCAGTAGAGGCAGCGGGTAGCAATGCAGCAGCCATCAATGTTGGAAGAGGAGGTGTAGTAATAGTTGTGGTAGTGGTGGTATTGCCAGTCGTAGCAGCAGCAGGAGCAGCAGTGGCAGAGCAGTGGCGGCAGCAGCAGCAGTAGCAGCGGCAGCAGCATCAGCAGCAGCAGCAGTGGCAGGAGCAACAGCAGCAGCAGCAGTAGCACTACCAGTACCGGTAGCAGCAGCAGCAGTAGCAGTAGAAGCAGTAGCAGAAGCAGTGGCAGTAGCAGTAGCAGTAGCATTAGCAGTAGCATTAGCAGTAGTAGCAGCAGTAGCAACAGCAGCAGTAGCAGTGGTAGCAGCAGCAGCAGTAGCAGGAGGAGTAGTAGTGGTAGCAGCAGCAGAAGCAGCAGAAGCA
>CAJNJA010032820.1:0-11796 GCA_905231915.1 Symbiodinium necroappetens
TAAGCCTGCCGACAGTTTTCAATATCTGCGAGCTTGCCAGGCTGTGAAGGATTTCGGGCAGTGGCCCACGTTGTGACCTCAGCAGGTTTAGGCTTTAGGGTTTAGGGTTGAAGGTTTAAGGTTTAGGGTTTAAGATTAGGGCTCCTGGCAACCGAGATCCTACACATAGTAAATCATACTGACATGCCCTGGCCAGTTTCCGTTTACCAACCATGTAACATGTATTTATCCCTCGGGATGGCCACAACATACCAGTCTGCGGCGTAACAGCTCAGAACGAAGCCTATATCGCCCCAAAGGCCGTTAAGTTCTCAATGCATGGTCCTCTTCATAGGCTGCGAAGCTGGCGAAAGATCAGTACGTAGCTTTGGAGTCGTCTCTGAACAGCATCTTTGCAGCTTGGCACCAGCATGTTCAGCACAGCTTTTCGCTCAAGTCGCCATCTTTTGAGGGAGTTTGGGCTTGGGGGTTTTGGGGCTTAAGGTTTTGGGGTTTAGGGTTACCCATAGGCCCCTAAGTAGTTCCTTTTTATGGTTTATATTTAGAATCCTATAAGGTAATCCCCAAAAAGGAACTACTTAGGGGCCTTATGGGTAAGCAGCTCAAGAGCCTTTCGTGAGTCTGAAATCCTAAGCCGAAATCTGAAGATGCTCCTAGACGCTGCATGGCTTCCATTCGCTCAGAGCCAAAGGTTTCGGCTAGCGGCGATCGGGAGAAAGTTTTCACCTTATGACAGCCCGGAACTGCATGAAGTACACTGCATATTTCGTTGTTCAGCATACTGTACGGTACTAAAGAGGCGCACTGGACACGTCGTGATCTGACACATCATGCCTGGCGATATCTTGGAGGGGCATTTTGTTCATTATAATGCGATCCGCACAGGGGCCGTACACCTGCAAGAGCTTACCATCACAGGCGATGAAGTAAACGTGACTCACTAGTGTTACAAAATGTTATATACAGACACGTACACACACAAGAGCATGTGCTCATTCATGTGTGTGTTACATGCTGATATCAGGATCTTCCCCCGGACAAGTACGAATACAATGTCATAACAGGGGTTTAGGGTTTAGGTTTAGCGGTTTAGGGGTTTAGGGTTAGACTTTGGTTGCATGATATTTAAACAAAGTGTGCGACAGCAACCTGTCCCAGTTGTGGACATGGGTTGAAGCCCAAAACACAGCAAGACACGACATTACATGTTTGCTGGCGGTTCGTCATTCATGATACATGGACATCAGAATCATCTCCACGAACCACATGACGATGTAGTCATGGAGGAGGCACGTATTCAGCTTGGGCTGTAGACTCCTCCATAAAACACAGTGCACATTGCAACAAGCGAAGCATTGCCATTTAACCCCATAGCAGTTCTGAATGCTGTCGCAGGGATGCTGCAACCTGTAATACCTCGCGCGCATTTGTTAGCTGCCATGACTTCCTTGCTGGTACAGACGTATGGTAATGCACGTTGCAGTGTAAAACGGCTGCACATACTGCTGTACAGGTCAGTCTCACCGTCTAGTCTATTGCGCAATCCAATTAGACTCATGGCACACACCAGGTACTATACCAATAGTCTCCTTTGTAGTTTCTGTTTGTGGATACCTCCTAGGATACTTCTTATTACTTAGCATTTAACTGAACAATCTAAGAAGGAACTACACTGAAGACTATATAGCTACTACATAACAGCTTTCGGCATTCTTCGTCCAAATCCCAAGGACAGGGTGCACCGCGTAGTGGCGAATTCGAGCACAGAGGTGGTCCTTGAGTACAAGGACTGGGTTTTGCATTGCCATACTTCCATACCGTGTTTGGTACCTATACCTCAAAGGGACCATTATGACATGAAGGTTTATACTTTATTCTCCCTGGTTACTTCAAAGCACCGAGGAGAAGTCCAGGCATTCCTCGAACAAGATCCCGCTGCAGCTGCAAAAAGGACCCAGGCAGTTGAGTAAGGTCCCACAGACGGAGCGGCCGATACTGGCAGATGATGTTGACCCTGTACCGGTCAATCCGTTCATTACAACTGATGGCGATGTTTACCTAGAAGGCTGGAGTCAGAGCAGCGCTGCGCCGGTGACTACGCTCATCGCAGGTACTCGCGATGCGAACGCGGGTCTCTGGAGTCAGAACAGCGGTGTGCAATCATCGGCTCTCCAATCATCGCCCGGTTTCTCCGACACGTCATACATTTCCGAAGCATCCGGAGCATTTCCACATACTCTCGTCGACGACAATTCACGCCACTATACATCGGAAAAGATGCCGACATCACCTTCCCACGGGCCCGCTTCTCCCGTGCTTCTCGCTCTGTGTTCAGAACCCCCTTTAGTTTGCAGGCTTGTATGTGTTGTTGTGTGTGTGTGAGATGTTAAAGCTATTTATTGCAGTTACAATGGTCATGTGGCTTAAGCGTAAGCAGATCCGGCTTTACGGTGATGGGTTCCCTAAACCCCAAACAGGTCTAGAGTTTAGGGTTAAACCCTGGACCCTATACCTCTTAAATCCCTCCTAGGTAGTATGAGGGAGACCCTTTAAAGGGGACCCTTCTGAACCCTACATGTGGCCCTCTTGAAGGGCACCTTATTGAGAGGGTCTAAATGCCCCAAGGGTCCCCCTAATCCTAACTCCCAAATCCCAAACCCTAGAAGTTGATCCCAAACCCTAAACCCTAAACCCTAAACCCCTAAACCCTAAACCCTAATCCCTAAACCCCTAAACCCTAATCCCTAAATCCCTAAATCCCTAAACCCTAATCCCTAAAAGTTACGGCAAAACCTCCAAGGATGATCGCCACACCACTCGACAATATCCTTTCCAAGCAGGAGCTTGAGAAGAAGCCTTCGCGTGTGTGGTCGGGTGTGACTCAAATTCAGAGCAACAGATGAAGCTTTGTTTAGGGTTTAGGGTTCAGGGTTTAGGGTTTAGGGTGTTTAGGGTTCAGGGTGGTTTAGGGGTTTGGGTTTAGGGTTTAGATGAAGCTTTGGGGTTTAAGGTCTTCCAGAAGACGGTTCACAATTATGCTGCTGATTGTTGTTTCTTGCGACGGGATAGTTGCCGAGGTTATGGTTCAGATCCAAACGTAGCAGATAGCCGCCGGCAGAATGTTGATGCTTGCTGCTGCTACTACTGCTACTATCATCACTGTTGCTGCTTGTGCTACTCCTAGTCCTAGGGCAAGAGACTGCACAAGCACTGTTGGCCTTGCACAGTTCGGGTTGCTAGCCTGTTCTGACCTAGAGATCTTTGATCATGTCTCCACGCCGTGAATAGGCTTCAGGGTAGAGTTTAGGGTTTAGGAGAAGCCTTGCACACCATAGCCTGACCGGCATGACTTAGGTGAAGCTCTATATCGACTATGTCGCTAGTTTCCTGGTACTTCTGAACACCGTGACCATGCTCATAGAGCTTCAGGCGAGAGACCTCTTCGGGTTTTCAGCTTACTGTCTTGCATTGCAGTCACTGGAGTTTGCTGCTCATTTGCAAGTTTAGGATGTTATGATGTTGGGCCGAGGAGGCGCAGTACACTTTCCAAGTCGTACGGTATCTCTTCACGTAGAGAAACAATCACGGACTATCATGGCTGGTCGGAACCCCACACCCTGGCCTTCGGCCGGAAGATTTAACCCTTCGATATCAGGGCGGCTCTCCCACAAGACCACGCCGTAGATGCAAAGTTCCGTTGTGGCTTCATGCAGGGTGCCAGCATCTGTGACTTGAGAGAGTCATCCCTAATCCGAAACTGCCACCTGGGTCCAAATCTTCTTATAAGGGTGTCGTACTATATTGGGGACTTAAAAAGGGACCCTACTTTAGAGAACTACCCTGCCTTCAGGTGGAAGGGGCCTATGTGGGCCATGATCTTGGGGTCGCGGAGGTCAGCGTTCTGGCGCCATCGCTTCCAGCGATGAGGGTCTTGCACATCATCTTCATGTTCACCAGCTGCATACCCAGAGCCACGATTTAGGGTTTAGGCTTTAGGGTTTAGGGTTTAGGGCACCAGCTGCATACCCAAAGAGCCCGAAACCCTTTACTTTTTGGAATATGGCTTAAACCATAATTAGAGGGTTTACTACCTCAATCAAGGGGTTTTGGGCTCTCCAGAGGCTCGGTACATCCTTACTGTGTTGGTGCCTCATGCAGCAGGCCACGCATCTTTAGTTGATGCCACGCCCTTGATGTTTAATGCGGAACCCTCCTACCATGGAGACGCCCTGCACGACGGAACGACCCTGTGTGGTGTAGGCTTTGTTGAATGTTGAAAGTCGTTTGGAGGACAGTTGGTGGCGAACTGAGTGATGCAACGAGCTGTGGGTTCGGTTGAAGTTTTGTTCCGTTTGCACTGGGCACGCATCCCCACCAAGCAGCAGCAGCAGCAGCAGCAGCAGCAGCAGCGGGAGTAGGAGGAAGAGTGCTCGTCGTCGTCGGTGTAGCACTAGTACCAGCCCGTAGCCGCAGTGGTATAAGTAGCAGTTGCAAATGTCGCGGTCACAGGCACAGATGCAGTAGCAGCAGCAGCAGCAGCAGCAGCAGCAGCAGTAGCAGTAGTAGTCCTCGTCGTCGTCGTAGCCATTGTGGAAGCAGTAGCGTCAGCAGTAGCAGTCGCAGGAGCAGTAGAAGTAGCTGTCGCAGTAGTAAGTAGTAGGAGCAGCAGCAGGATGAGGAGGAGCAGTAGTAGTAGTAGTAGTAGTAGCAGCAGCAGCAGCAGCAGCAGTTGTGGTAGGAGGGAGACAATCGTTATTCATCGTCATTTGCTCCTTAATCTTATCATTATTGTCGTTATGATGACAATCAGTCTTAAGTTTAAACGCTTCGCGTCGTCCGCCTCGGCCCGGCCGCAAACACAGAGGGCCAAGGAACTGCTGGTGCGAATTTGCTGCGGCTCACCGTCGTACGGAAAGACTGAATTAAGGGATGGGATAAGAGACAAAACCAAAGAGAAGGGGGCGGGGAAAAACTGGACGGCGTAGGAAAGAGACGAGGCAAAAAAGAAGAAGTGGAAAGCAGGCTCAGAAACTCGAGTTTGATAAAAAAACCAAACGAAAACAAATGGGCCTGTGCCAGAAATGGAGGGAAAGCGAAGGCTTCCGCTTTTCCGTCATTCTTGTTTTTTTTTGTTTTTTCTTGCTTGCACTGGCTGAGAGCGGCAGCCGTCTATGCGCTGCAACCCTAAGGTCCTCGACACAAAGCACAGGCCCATTTGTTGTCATTTCCTGCCCGTTATCAAACTCGAGATTTTGATCCTGCTTTCCACTTTAATTGTTTTTTTTTGCCTCGTCTCTTTCCTCCGCCGTCCAGTTTTTTCTCGCCCCCTTCTCTTTTGTTCTTGTCTCTCATCCCATCCCTTCAGTCTTTCCGTCCGACGGTGAGCTGCAGTAAATTGACACCAGCAGTTTGTTGGCCCTCTTTGTTTGCGGCTGGGCCGAGGCGGACAACGCGAAGCGTGTAACATTATAGACTATTAGAGCAGTCGTCAGTTGAGGTCAGCAATAGTCGTGATAA
Organism: Symbiodinium necroappetens; assembly: GCA_905231915.1. NCBI lineage: Eukaryota > Dinophyceae > Suessiales > Symbiodiniaceae > Symbiodinium > Symbiodinium necroappetens. The sequence goes on from CAJNJA010032820.1 coordinate 5,518, forward strand.
TCGTGGTAGTCGTAGGAGAAGGAGGAGTAGTAGTGGCAATGACCGCAGTAGTCGTCGTCGTAGTAGCAGTAGGTCAGTCGTCGTCCATGTCGTATAGAGGTGACTGTTAGGCGTAGTCGTAATTTTGTTGTTGTTGGTGGTGGTGCTGCTGCTGCTGCTGCTGCTGCTGCTGCTGCTAGCAGGCGTAGTGTTGTGATGAGTGTGAGCAAGAGTCGAGTGAGAATAAGAAATGAGAGCAAGAGTAAGAACGGATAACAGCAGCAGTAGCAACAGCCGTGGTAGTATAGGAGTAGTATGACCGGCATCGCTGAATCGCGAGAGTATGCTGGCGCAGGTGTCAGCCGCAGTTTCAGCCCAACTTGACGCGGCACTAACCATCACCCTGCTGTGTTAGCACCAGAAATCCGAGCCACAAGGAATCCTTCCACTGATTCTGACCATGTCCGTGCATTCCTTCCTGTTTCTGAAAGGGTCCTAGGTAGGCAGTGTTCCGGGGGATACTTTCCCAAATCTTAACAATGATTTCTAGCATAGAAACCCCACATTCTGCAAAATGGACCCCAAAACCCTAATTAAACTCTAATTTCTAAATTCTGATCCCTTTAGGCTTTCGGACTCTTCGGTTAGAAGCGAGGTTCATGTTTGTACTGGAGTGGTTCCTGCGCATTGGCGTGGAGCACCTGGGCCGGAGTCTGAATCATAGCCTAAACCCTAAACGCCCTTGAAAAAAAAAGAAGCCCTAAACCCTGCTTGGGGTTGAGGGGGTTCAAGGAGTTTTGGATTTTTTTAGGGTATCAGGGTCTAGTGCTTGGGGAGCTTCGGGTGGTTAGGGTTCAGGGTTTAGGGTCTAGGGCTTTTTGGGTTTAGGGCGTTACGCCCTGTTTCGGGTTGTTTTTTAAACTGTATTTTTGCATCAGCAAATCCCAACCCAAGAACCTAAAAAAATTCTTTGAAGGAGCCCTCAAAAGAAGTCCTTGTATTAGCCTCATAGCAATCCTGAGAGAGGATGTGCGACAAGATGTTTGGGTGCTTTCGCCCTGGCAGCTGAATTAGACCCAGATATCGCGAATCGGTTGAGGGTTGAGGTAAACTCGAAGCACTAAGCCCTGATCTTGCGACTGAAGCCGCAAGCCACACAAGACCTTATGGCTGAATATCTAGATGCTGTGGTTTCGTTGGAGACGCCAAGCTCTTGGAGTCTGTGTCCGCAAAGGCTTGCAGCTTCGAAACCCTAAGGTCCATGTACCAGCACAGACTATATCCTAAGCCCCCAGTAGCCACATGAGGACTACTTTGAGGCCTAAGTATATACTAGATGGGTACATGGACCCTTAGACAAGCCTAATGCTGACAGTGTTTCGTTTCTGGTGCACATCAGCTTGGTCTCAGACACATCCATGATACTTGCAAGCATCGCTGGCCCTGAACATCATCACTCTGCAGAACGATAAAGGACACAACATGCAGTCTCATCAACACTTGAAGCCGTTGTATCGGTTGCAGTTCCTCCTCCCTGCAATTTGAACCTAAACCCTAAACCCTAAACCCTAAAACCCCACCTCACCGCCCCCCTCCTCCGGCCACCCAGAAGCGCACACGTCGTCCTTAAGTCCAAGCCGTCGGCACTGAGGAAATGGGCTTAGGGTTTAGGGTTTAGGTTTAGGTTTTAGGGTTTAGGGTTTTAGGGTTTCGGGCAATGAGGAAGCGGGCCTTCGTGAGAGATTATGCCAACTGGTTCGACACCCTGATGGTTCTGCTCAGTGTTTTTGACATCTACTTGACGCTGGCCTCAGTTCAGAGCGACGGAGCTCGACAAAGTGCGTCCTGGATGCACAAGCTTTTGATGTGCGGGCTTCGAGTTGGGGATTTAGAGCACTACGTACCCGAAAGCTTAACTTTATGTTAGCACAACTTGACACGAAGAGCTGAAGCCAATCTTTCTTGAAAGGGCAGATGTGCAGAAAGCATCCTGGGACGTGTGATGCTCGGGGTTTAGGGTTCAGGGCTTGGGATGTTAGGGCTCGGGTGTGATTCAGCGTAAGTGGAGCTTCAAAAATTTGATACGTACCTTGCTCCAAATTTGAGTGGCTTGACGGTCTATGAACTTCGTTGCTTTCAGATAGACACTAAAGCCCTACTCCCTGATCCTGAATCCCATAAGACGCTCTACCCGAGCCTATGCCCTACTCCCGATAATCCTTACCTAAGCCCACAATACTTGTGTGGGTCCAGGTAATTCCCCAAACACTGAAACACAAGCCGAGGTCATCATCCTTCGTCTTATGAGAGCTCTCAAGTCTTTGCGAGCGATTCGGATCGTTCGGAGCTTGCGCCTCTTTCAAGGGCTGCTTGGTGGTAGGGTAGAGTGTACAGTGAGTAACCTTTATCCGTTTTAGCATATTTTAAACCCCTTGTAGTCCCAAAGGTTAACCTTTACTCCAGTTAGGGAGACTGGACTGACAAGTAAGGCTGAGGGTGCTGGTGAAAGCCTGCACATGCTTCCTCCCATCGCTTTGTTGGTCTATGGTCCTACTGGGCATTTTCATGTGCCTCGGATTGCTCGTTCATCAACGTCAAGGTGGAGGGCGTAGGGTTCAAGATATGCGTGGGTGGGTTATGAAGCATTCGGAAACCCAAGACCTCAAACCCAATAAGCCCTCAATCGAAACCAACATGTGTCCTGGTTCAGAAGGCCATGTGAAATTCAGAAGGTTGAAATCCCTGCGCCCTGGGGAAAGGACCCAAGGAGCCTAGCAAAGAGGAGTTGCCGAAGAGTTCGAGGAGAGGGCTACCTTGGTTACCCCAGGCCCAGAGGCTCCAAAATACGGTTTAGGGCTTAGGGTTTCTATCCCCTAAACCCAGCAATTAAGGGCCTCACTAGCAGAAACTGCTTCGAGACACCCCCTCAGCCCCTCAGCGGAATACTGTGAACCTTGAACCCAAACCGCCCTTCTGCTGAGAAAGCCCACATCAACCGCTTACCACTGACCTCAAGTCCTTGGCTTTCTCTCCCCTTCCCCCACCCCCACTCTGCACCGTCACCCAGCAACAGCCAACTAACCCTAAACAGCTTCATACGGTTGATGGTAGATATCCTGCATTACCCATAATAAGGAATATGTTTTAATTCCCCATAGCTTAGGGTCCTTAGGGTAATGCAGGTCCTTAGGGTAATGCAGGATTTTCCTCACCAGCCGTATTGGAAGACGGAAGAATTACCGATACCATTATCCTGAGAGTCCCTTATAATATGGGTATACTGTCATGTAGCCTCCACACCTCCGAAACAATCCTTTACTTGGAGCGCCGGGGGACTGAGTAAGCAGGTAATCAGTAGGAGTTCTAAATACCCTAAACGGACTCTAATTGGGGTTATGGTACTTATAACTCTATATAATAACTACTCACTACGTTCCCCGACCCTCCAAATAGGCACGCACCCCCCCCATTATTATATTACAGTATCCTACAATACAGTGCCATTCTAGTATATTATAGCATATTCAATATACTCGAGTGTATCATGCTATATTATATTATAGTATATTGTAGTATAGTAATTTAGAGTCTATTATAGCATAGTAGAATATAGAAAAGTACGACGAAGACCAGGTGCCTGGGAGCTTTGATGATGGGAAACCTGCTGCAGAGTTACATCCAGGATGACATGCAGCCACTAGAGGACTAGGGGGTTGAGTTTTGTTTGGAGCTTAGGATTTAGGGGTTATAGGGTGTAGGGGTCTAAGGCGTTCAGGGGTTGTAGGGCTTGTGTAGGGTTTAGGGTTTGCAGCTTGTGGAGGACCGAGAGTGGATGTGGGATCGCTACGGGACCGCCTATCGCGCCTGGTACACTCTCTTCGAGATTACTTTTGTGGCTTGACTGATTCAAGGTCCGTGCAGGTTTTGGGATTAAAAGCCCTCTTTCGACTACTTCTTGCTGCAGACTGAGATTCGTGACTCTTTTCTCCTTCGCGTTGGCAGCTCTTTTTGTCTAGAGGTTCCTCAGCTCCTGTTTTGTGATGTAAATCTTGACAACTCAACGACATGCTTGCCCAGGCAGGCCGGTTCTTGTCATGTTGGCTGACCGTTCCCTGAACCGTGGAACGGTTTTGGGTTTAGGGTTTAGGGCTGTTTTGTATCCCAAAGCCAGCAATCAATGTAATTGCTTTGTCAACTGGTTGTAGGGTGCAGAGTAGGCAACGTATCTTAAGCAACCGACGTGTACCTACCATCTCAGGATCAGCCACCTCGTATCGAAGGTACGATAGCCACTCTTAGGTGTATGCTTGAGGCCCAGAAGGCTGAAGGCCCGTCTCCATGTCCACATCCGTCCCAGATAAGACCCTTTAAAATCCTAAGCCTGAAACCCCATCAACCCCAACCCGAACCTCTGAACCCCAAAACCCTAAACCCTAAACCTCTAAACCCTATAAACCCTAGCCTCAAAACCCTATAAACCCTAAGAACCTATAAACCCGATATACCCTATAAAGCCCTAAACCCCTAAACCCTATTATAACCCTAAGCCCTAAACCCTAAACTCTACAGTGAAGTCCGTCGCCTCCCTGGTTCTTAGTAGGGAATGGGGAAATGGATCCCTATGATAGCCCCTTAAGGTCCCCTATAGTAGTCCCAATAACCTATTCCCCCATTCCCTACTAAGAACCAGTCAGTCACTTCCTAGGCGGGGAACTGGCCCAGCAATGTCCGCCCTGTCCTGCAAAACGTCAGCCATGCCTTCGTGTCTCCCGGTTGAGAATTTAGGGTTTAGGGTCTAGGGAATTTAGGGAATTTAGGGTTAAGGGCGAGAATTTTATGACTACCTATAGTCTCAATTGTAGATCTTTTCGGGGGGGTTTAACCAAAGAAGGACCCTAAAAGGGGACCCCCAGAAGGAACTACAATGGAGACTATAGGCCATCTCTACGTACCCCAAGGCGGGAACCTTACGTCCGAAGCTTAAATACGGTTGATGGTAGAAATCCGGCACGACCCATAGAAAAAAGGAATAGGCCATAATTCCCATGGTCGTTTAGGGTCCTTAAGGTAATGCAGGATTTATATCATCAACAGTACTTCAGGGGCGGGGGTGGCGGGAAGGGGAGTGATAGTGGACTAGCTGAAGGTCCCTTCTAGGACCGGGTGTTGGGCAATGTTGGGCAGAAATTGTTGGGTCACTTCTGAAAAGAAGCTCAAACAGAGGGAAACAGCACTTGGGCAGGCCCATAAGTTTTCATGGCCCCATCGGGCTTGCGGTTCCCCTTCAAAAAAAGGGGGTAGGAGAATCAGTTTCAGTATTCTCTTCGGGTCCCTACACAGTATCAGTACAGAGTATAGTGAAACATACTGCAAAACCCTATACTGATTATTGAGGCCCCCATGTGTCAACACATACACACGTACATACACACACATACATGTGTGTGTTGCTTCTTTAATTGGGCCTTGCGACCAATAGCGGATAGTGAGTCGTTCATGCAGGATAATATGAGGTTGATGGTTATGGGCAAGCTGTGTTCCTTGCATATCGATGGGAAGCTTCTCCAACGCACAACATGTTTCGTTGGCTGACAGGCGTGGTAAGCCCGCGTGTGTTTCGTTCATATACGGCCTACCAGCATGCAAACAGCCCCATATCAAGGACCCAACACTCTAAAAGGCTGAAAGGGGTTGTAAGCTGGCACACCTTCACCATACAGTATTTTCGCTGGACTTCATTCTCCTGAACCATAAAACCCGATGGTCCCTGCACCATGTTGACATTCAACTGCTCCTAGAATGGAATAGAAATGCTGAGTTTAAGGGTTGACACAGTTTTCTTTCTGATTTAGGATCCGGCACCTCGGCACTCTTGGTAGCTATAACAAAGTATACGATGGTGGTATTTTCAGCGCACGAATAACACACATTTGCGATGACTGCCATTACTACTATGTCATTATTGAGATTGTTATATTCAACAACAATAATTAGTATGTAATGATGATGATTAGAGTAGTACTGTAGTCGTAGTCGTAGTCGTAGTCGTAGTCGTAGTAGTAGTAGTAGTAGTAGCAGCAGCAGTAGTAGTAGTAGTAGTAGCCGTGGTGGTGGTGAAGGTGGTGGTGGTGGTGGCGGTGGTGGTGGTGGTGGTGGTGCCGCTGCTGCTGCTGCTGCTGCTGGTGCTGGTGCTGGTGCTGGTGGTCGTAGTCGTAGTAGTTGTGGTAGTAGTAGTAGTAGTAGCAGTAGTAGGGGTAGTAGAAGAAGAAGTAGTAGTTGCTGTAGTAGTAGTAGTAGTAG
>CAJNJA010032820.1:11831-27880 GCA_905231915.1 Symbiodinium necroappetens
TAGTAGTAGTTGTTGTTGTTGTTGGGGCAGTAGTAGAAGCAGTACAAGGAGGAGTAGTAGTAGTAGCAGCAGTAGTACTAGTAGCAGTAGTAGTAGTGATAGTAGTAGCAGCAGCAGCAGCGGCAGCAGCAGCAGTCGTCGTAGTGGTGGTAGTAGTAGTAGTAGTTGTTGTTGTTGTGGCCGTAGTGGTGGTGGTCGTCATAGTAGTAGTAGTAGTAGTAGGAGTAGTAGTAGTAGTAGTAGTAGCAGTAGTAGTAGTTGTTGTTGTAGTGGTTGGTAGTAGTATGTTGAGCATTATTGTCCTGATGTCTTACTCCTCTTCGTATTCGGATTCCTGATGATATTAGAAGTTAGAGTATGCTAATATTAAACAATGATTAGCATACAATTAGTTACCCCTAGTATTCACGATCTTTGGCCCAGGATCTTCTTTGCGCTGTATATTACAGTGGTGGTCTTCGCGATCATCAGGGTGGGGAGCTGATTCGACGGCAGGCTTTAGAGCAAGGCAGCAGCTTCATGTACCAGCCGTCGCCATAGTAGTCAGATACATTCATACTTGTAACTTGTATACGTACATACCTACATGCCTACAGACATACAGGCATATAGACATACAGTTAAACATGTAGACATATTTCCATAGATACACCTACATAATACATATTCCTAGATGCTTATATATATATAAGCAAGAACATTCGCATCCACTCACACCCATCTACACTCGTACATACATACATACATACATGCATACATACATATCATACATAGATACACAAATACATACATGTTTTCATTATTTCATTCATTCATTCATTCATTCACTCACTCACTCACTCATTCATCCATTCATTAATTCACCCATTTATGCATTCGTTCATTCGTTCAGTCATTCCCTCTTTCGTTCACTGGTTCATTCATACATACATACATACATACATACAGACAGACAGACAGACAGACAGACAGACATGCTCATTTACCTACATAGAACATACATACATACATACATACATACATACATAAATACATACATACATACATACATACATACATACATACATACAAGTTGTTTCAGGACATGACCAAGGCCCGTAAGAAGTTGATACATGGTTTGCCCACACATCAGCCTGTCTGAGTAGCCACAGTTTAGCATATCAGACCATGGCAACTGGCTCTTAAGGACTTCTGCTCCATGGTTAGCAACTATACATGCACGCTTACATGCATACATGCATCCGTGTTTACATGTAAGCATGCTTACGTGGTTATACGTAAGTTTATGATTACGTTCATACGCACATGCATGCATGTGCGAAAGATATTGGGATGAGCGCAATGAGATGGTCAATGTCAACGTCTACAAGTTATTCTCTAGCGCAAGGTCATTGGGGCGATCTTCCTCAAAGCGACTTGGCTCTCCTTTCTTAGGACGCTACCTGTTGAGATCTTTTCCTTACATAGCTGCAGAAAAGGAAGCTACAAATTTAACTTCCAGGAGGGTTGCGGAAGTGAGCCAAGGAGACTCTCGACGCGGCACAGAACGATGCAGAGCAGCTGGTGAAAGATAGGCAGCTCTTGTGGGACAGCCCAAGCTCTGGGCTAAACTCTTGAAGTGCTGCCCTACGCCCAAAACCTAAACACCCTAAACCCGATAAAGCCTGAAGACCCTGAACCGAGGAAACCCGAGGATCCTGGCCGACAGTCGCCTAGATCATGTCACCCCCCAAACCCTAAACTCTAAACCCTGTCAAGAGTCATTCACAGGCCCTAAGGAAGGCTAGAAGCTTGCTGGAAGTATACACTTTCATGATCGCCCGGTTTGTTGTTCCGATGCGTCTTGTCGCGGTTGTGCCGCATTGTACCATGTTGGTGTGACCAGTACTACCAGAGCTCTTCGGGTGGTTCCCGATTGAACCTTGCATGAGCCACGTTTTGCAAGATCCCAAAAAACCCTACACCCTAAGCCCTTAGCCCTAAAACCTCGGAAACTGTAGCCATCGACCTCATCCCTAAACCGCATGCCCTGGCAGCCGACAGCATCATTCGCGTAGTTTAGGCTTCAATGTACCGAAACCCTTTTTTTGAAACATTACGGCTCCTTCATACCGCCATGAGAGGTTCGTGGGAAGCCTTTCCTAAAGGGTCCTAGAAACCTTACATTCTACCCCTGACCCCCCAGGTACCTACTATACAGGGTACCCGAGCCCCAAGGGCCCTATATAATAGGTACCTGGAGGGTTAGGGTACTGTATAGGCATGCAGGTACTTTGGACAATGTGGGTTTGCAAGCCCTGAATCCTGCCCCCTCTAAGGCAACGCCTTCATAGACGGTGAATCTTGCATGCCCCCAAGCCAAGCCCTAACCCACCTACTATATAGGGCCCTAGGGGCTCTAGTACCCTTTTTAGTAGGTACCTGGCAGGGTAGTGTAAGCCTTGCGCACACCCTGATTCTGCATGAACCCAAAGGCCCAAAAAAAAAACGCTGAACCCTGAACCCCCAAAAGGCCCTAGAACCTTCCACGGTGAATCCTGAACCCTAGAGGAAGTGTAGTCCGTTAGCTAAGAGGGTTCAGGAGTTTAGGGTTTAGGGTTTAGGGCTTTCGATTTCTTTCTCGCCAACCTGGAGGGCCTTACAACCAACACAGGATGTAGCGAAGTTTTGGGGTTCATTTATTCAGGGCTCCAGGTTTAGGGAGTTCCTTAGGGTTTGGGGTTTGAGCTCATGGATTTAGGGCTCAGGGTTCAGGGTTGCGCATCGCGAGAATCCCAGAAGTCCCTTGCAAGTTGCTGCCTCGCTCTTGGCAGGATGCGGATGAAGGCAGAAACTTGGTCAACATGTCAGTATTATTATAACACCCTAAACCCCAAAACCCTAAACCCCAATCCCTAACCCCCAAACCCCTATATAATCCCTAAACCCCAAAGCCCTAAACCCCAACCCCGAATCCCTAAACCTGATGTCTCGAATCTCTGAACCATCAACCCTAGACTCTCTAAGCCTTGTAAGCCCTTAAACCGTAAACTCAAAGCCCCACTGTCCTTAAAGCCTCGCTTGAAATCTCAGAGCGCCTTGAGGGGGAATCACGGGTTGAAGGTTGAATCACCGAAGGCGGGATTTGAGGTTCCAGCCTTGGCTTTCCGTAGTCCCAGGACGGTTGCGTGGGTTTAGGGGTTTAGGGGTTTGGCTTCAGGGATAAAGCTCTGCCCCCAAAAGCCAAGGAGCATGTTCAGAAGCTGGAGTCTGCTTCTTGGCATGCAACTGTGGTAAACTTCTGGACACCCGCTCCTCAAAGTTGTCAGCATGGCTCCATGATGTGACTTGTCACATGTGTGTGACTGCATGCTGCATGCACACTGGCTTGCAGAGTCGGTTTGTGCATGGTTTGTTCTAAACCCTAATTTCTAAACCTGTCTTTGCAATTTGGGAAGCATAATACTGCGACATATTGCGAGCAGTTTTCTATGGTGTTGCAAAAGAAATTCGTCATTTTCGCCAGATGTGAACAGGTGCAATACTGTCAGGAAGGTCGTTGTTCCTTGTCCTCTGAAGCGCGTTGCAAGGTTTTCATGGCTATCGATGATTCCGGGAACGGAATGATCACGGAGGAGCGGCTGCGAGACATCCTTTCAAGACCCGAGGCGGACTTTTCTCATCAGAGGGTTTAGGAAAGTCTAGGGTTTAGGGCTTCGGGGTCGTATGCTTCGAAGCTGCACTACTGTAGTACTAGTACTAGTTACTAGTACTAGTAGTACTAGTACTACGGTAGTACTAGTACTAGTACTAGTACTACTACGACTACCTCTACGACTACTACTACTACTACTACTACTACTAGTATTGCTACTGCCACTGCTATTGCTACTGCTACTGCTACTGCGACTCCTACGACGACGACTACAAGTCCAACGCCTACTCCTACTCCTACGGCTGATCTTCCCAGCCCCCACTCACACCCACACTCACGATCCCCCTCCCACGCCTGCAACTGCTGTCGCTGAATTAGAATGAACAAAGGGTTGGGCCCTTTTCGTGCACTGGTATGGAATTATGAGAACTACGTATATTTTTCGCGAAACTGTCTTCCTGCAGAAACTCTTTCCGGGCTTCCGGCAGTAGGATGCTTGAGGGTCAGGGGAAAATCGGGTCCTAGAATACATAGATTGGCATTTAGTTTCATATCAAGCCTCTCTCATTCATTAAGCCTGCAACCTTCGACCCGCAGGGCCTAAACCGCAGACGCCTCAAGCCCTGAAGCCCCAATCCCGATAGATCCCCAACTCATAGTAGAAAATAGGAAACCTTGGCCTGCCTGGGGTGTTAGTTTCCCTACATACTCCCGACGGTTAGCCACTATAGTTCGCTTCAAACAATTAAGTTAGAACTCCCGGGGACAATATGGGAGACCCTCATCCCTATAAGCCCTATAACCTAAACCCTAAACACAGGGGAAAATGGGTAGATGCCAGGTGGCAGCGTATTTCCAGACTCTTGATCTGGCGACACGGCCCTATCTATGCTTCAGGGTTCAGGGTTCAGGGTTTACGGAGGGGTTTAGGGTTTGAGTGTCAGAGAGGCACGGTCTAGGGTTGCAGTGCTTTGCTTCAAAGGTCACATCAAAGAATATGTAATAAGTTAGCTTAAATATGAAGATCGTAGGACTACCTAGCGTGTCTGTGTAAAGGGAGCACTTGAAGTGTTTGGGGTTCAGAGGTCTGGGGTTGAAGAGTCGAGGGGTGGAAACTTTTTACGTGGTAGCCTTTAAGTTCGCTGAAACGATTCCAGAAGCCCTGCAGACCACGAGGATCATATTTACTGTTGGACATGAGATCCCCTGTGCTACCGACTCTAAAGCATTTAGCCCGTAGTCCCTCAGCGCCTAAACCGATGACCCTAGGACGTTCCACTCTAAGCTTTGAAACCCTAAACCCTACACCCCCCAACAGAACCCTAAAGCCACCCCAAAACCCCAAACCCCAAGCCCTCAAACCCAAACCCCAAACCCCAAACCCTAAACCCTAAACCCCAAGCCCTAAAACCCAAAGCCTCCAAACTACAAATCCAAAGTCCGTCGCCGAGCTCGAGATGAAGCCCTAAGAGCGGCCTTTCCAACTTCCCTAAAGACGTATATCCTTCAAAATGCAGCATGTCGTGGGTTTTCCGGAAGTGTAGAAAATCGAGGGCAGCAAGTCAGCCGCCTATGCTGTAGCCAGACGATACTCGCAAACCTATTCTTATAGTTGATGAAGCCCACCGGGATTAATCGGTAAACGACAATGCGTCTAAGCCTACGCGACCGTCGCTATTTTAGACGACGAGTCCGCGAACTGCTACGCTGCTACGCCGAGGATGTGCACGAGAGTGCAGCACTCTTCCACCTCCTTGATAATGGTGATGGTGAGGCCAGAATAGGGTTCAAGATTGAGGGTTTTCGGCTTCAGGACTGAAGGATTTGTTTTTGCTGTTGTTGGCGTTGATTGTTTTTTGCCGTTGCACCTTACTCGACTGATGCCTGGTGGATACTATGAGAGCTTCGCAGTGAGGGAAAGGCAACAAGCCGCGGGTATCGACGGCTGCCACTCTATCACCACTACCAGCACTCCTGATGACGATACCCCCACCTAATGTTCACTAAAGGCCTCATAAAGTTTGTCGACCGACTTTGTAGTTTAGGGTTGCGGCAGCATTCTCACCTAGTCTCACTTCCTGCGACGTCCTGTTGCTGGACACTACATACGGTTGCCATGTTCAATACACAGCAACAGTCAGACGGCGTGCAACACCAGAAGCGAGAATCTCTTTATGTAAACGAGGAAGACACAGCAAGCAGATGTTCTCTCCGGGTTTGCATGATGACTCTCGCAACAACTGTCACGGTCACTTTTGAGGCCGCTTGACTAGGATCCAGTCGTAGTGAGCTGCCTGTATGATTTAAACCCGGCACGGTTTATGAAGCTTCAAACCCTCAATCCTAAACCGGCGGCTCCAACACATCGCGCATCCGCACGGCCCTTAACCCTAAGCCCAGATACCGAAGGTAACTTTGGACGAATTCATTGATGGAATTATGCGGTGCAAGGGAACGGCGAGGCCGGCAAGGGGTTGAGAGGCGTATAGCGTCTGGGATTCAAGGTTCAGGTATCGAGAAGGTTTGGGTCTAATTAGAGCCTCAGGGATTGAGGCGGTTGACGGTCAAGGATTTACAGTGGTTCATTAAATAGGGTTACGGTCATCCTAGTGACATTCAGGCCGCTTAACTCTATCCCTCCAGGTACCTACTATATAGGGCCCGAGGGGCTCCAGTACCCTATATAGTAGGTACCTGGAGGGTTAGGGTAAAGAATGACAATGCGGGCAGGTTAGCCAGAGGTCTGCCATACCCGGAGCCCGAAAGCGAGTCGACATCGAGCAGGTCCTGGGCCAAGCATCACTTGCGCCAAGAGCCATCAATCGTGGAATATTCCTCGAATTCGCATACTGAAGCCCGAAGCATGAACAACATAGTTCTTTATCGGCTTCCGATTATAACCATATATATTTTGATGAACCCTCATCATCATCCCCATTCTAGTCCCCATTCTAGTTAGGTAGGCCACCATATCAGGGATCGTTCCGTAGTTCAATTTATCAGGGCTGACGGGTAGTTTTTGGCGGGGCTCAACCGAAACCCTAGTCGTTGCACCCCAAGCCCTAACAGTTTTAAAACCTTAAAAGCAGAAGCTAGTGTAGTCTCGGGGCCTTCGAAGACCCTAGGCCCCAAAACCCCAAAACCCCAAACTCCTAAACCTTGAACCCTAGACACAAGACCCGAAAAGCCCCTATAATCCGTACAGGGCCATCGACCAAGTGTCCATGCACGCCGACCTCAAGCAGGTTGAGAAAAAACTCAACAAGCTCATCCGCATGATGAGGGACCGTGTTAGGGCTTTAGGTGCGTTGGGTGTCGGCTGTGGAGTCTGGTGTTTCGGGGCCTTGCGAACTAAAATGGAGTTTGGGGTATCTTATGCAAGATGGACCCCCCAAAACCCAGTTCGAATGATTAAGGCTCCTACAGTTGGCTGTAGAGGTTTGGGGTGCTTTGGGTTTAAGCACCAGAGGCTTGGGGTGTTTTGGGTTTAGTGCTTTGAGTTGGCGAGGTGTTTAGGGTTGAAGGTTTAGGGTTTCGGAGCTTGGAGGGTGGTTGACATGAGCTAAACCCTCCTTCCACACTTGACCCTCATGATTGATTAAGGTTGGGGGGTGGTGGGGTTTGCCTCGAAACTACCGCGCTTTAGTGAGCTTTGCTGTTGCCTATTGTAAATTCTAAACCGCAAACCCTTATCCTCAAGTTGATGGATTCCGAATTTGCAATTTGGGTCGTATGAGGCTCGAAAAGGTCTGAGCTCGGCATCTGCTCTTGGGGATTGAGCACCCGGTTTGAGCCCCAGACGAAGGGAAAAGCAGAGTTAGTACAACATACATACTTTTTTCATATATATATATATATTCATATATATATATATGTATATAGATGCCTGTGCGCATGTGTTTCATGTATATGTGAATGTGTATGTGTATGTTTAGGTGGATGTGTGTATATATATATATGTGTGTGTATCTGTATGTACACACACACACAGATATACATATACATATATATATATATATACATACTGTCGCGTCGCGTCCCGGGCCCCTAACCCCCCCCCCTCCTCCCGCATGGTACCCGCCCCGGTGTGTGTGTGTGTGTGTATGTGTATACGTATGTGCATGTGTACGTCTACGTGTGTGTGTGTGTGCGCACGCCTGCACGCCTGCGAGGACGCAGAGTTATACAAGTCCAAGAGCCAAGCCAGCATGAAGCGCAACGCGCTCACGCAGGCGAATCACCTCAAGGTGGGAACGAAACATCGATTTTAGGACCTTAGGATGTAAGGCTTTTTGGAGTTTAGCTCGGGTATTTGCAGTTTCTACGATCTGAGGCGGGTTTATTGTTTCGGGCGTGTACGCATCAGGCTTGACTGCGGATATCTCGGCCGTACACAAAGTGAGGCGTCAGGGTACTGGCTACAGGGCTTCAAGCTCGCCAAACTAAATGAAGGTGGCCTAAACCCTAAACCCTACCCATAGGCCCTTAAGTACTTCCTTTTTGGGATTACTTTATAGGATTCTAAAAATAAACCATAAAAAGGAACTACTTAGGGGCCTATGGGTAAACCCTTGGTTAAGGATCTCGCCTCCACTAAGGCGATCCTCCTTCCAGCGCGGTTAGCAAAACGGGTGTTCCCTAATCGGATGCCCCAAAAGGTGGGATGAAGGTAGGTAGGATCATGGATCCCTTATATAAGGACTATTATTGGGGAATATCCCACCTACCTTCACCCCCAACTATTGGGGCCTCCGAACTAATCGTGGGTCTACATTCGGGTTTCAGGCCTGTTACACATAGTTGTTGGGTGCCCCCCTTTGGCGGCGAGAGGTAGAACCTGAACCGAGAAACCCAAAAAAGTCCAAGCAACAAAAGAGTAAGCAGAGGGCCCTTTCGACAAAGGAAGCGGCCCCCAGTACATGGGTACGAACATACCTTGAGTCTGCTTTTGTATTTATGTAGTTTGCTTAATTCAGGGTAGTTTGGAGGCTCCAGGCAGGGACATGGCACGAGGTTTCTGCTGCACAATCGCAGGACCTGGCTGATTTATCATATTCTTGTGATAGGCTCGAGTCAGTCATGTCCTCCACACATGATGTTTAAGCTTGTTCCCTTGAATGATTTTTTACAGGCTCTCAAGCTGGGCATCCGAAAATGTATAAAACCTATAAACCCCTACAGCCTAAACCCCTAAACCAAACCCTCATTTCTAAACCCTAAACCTCGAAGGCCTAAACCCCTAAACCCGAAGCCCTAAAGCGGGTAAGTGCGAAGCGGAAGCCGGACCCTTGGCTTCAGATGTGGGTTTAGGTACTAGGGTCTAGGGTTTAGGGCTTCGGGCTTAGGGTTTAGGGTTTAGGGTATAGGTACTTAGAGGATCATTGACACTTCGTAAGTAAGTTTCCTCAAGGGTTCCTGAAAGGGATCAAACAAAGGGTTCTGTAAGGGGAGAATCATGGGACTTAGCAAGTAAAGTTATAAGTACTTCAATTCGCTATAGGTATAGCTGCCCTCTTTATCATCTTATACCCATAGGCTCCTAAGTAGTTCCTTTTTTGTGGTTTGTATTTAGAATCCTATAAGGTCATCCCAAAAAGGAACTACTAGGTAGCTACCATGGCCCCATGATCCTCTGAGTAAAACCCAACTCCCAAAAGCTTTTCTTAAACCTCGGAGCACCTAGGCCAAGCCTAGAGCCGCTCAAGGCGCAACATAGTATGAAATAGCATAATCTACCATAGTATTATAGCAATAACAACAATAACAACACTAATAACACTAGTTATACTAATATTATATATATATATGTGTATATATATACACACACAAACACTATAATCTGCAATGTAGTAATCGAGTAATTATGCTATAACCGAAGCAAGTCGGCTCTCCTGCCCTGTGCAGGTTTTCCGATCCGATGTGTCTATGCACCTGTCACCTGGCGCGTTCAGACAATAAACTTTGTTCTGTGAAGTGCGGCGCAGGGCTTGTGCAGTGTGCAGTGTCTTTGTTGCACGATGCCCGATGCTTGATGATGTAGCTACAACTCTTAGAGAGCACTCTGCAAGGCTTAGTTTCTTAAACCTCATGTATGACTCATCAACCCTATCACTATGACGCGTGATCGGATCAACTCTTATCTTGATGGGCCGAGCCCGTTTCACCGTCGAGCAGGGAATCAATGACGCATGTAATTACAGGCGTCTCTGGTCTTTGTGACCGTGGGAGGTGGGCAAGTGCTTATGGACGCCTCTCTTAATTGCTTCATGTTTCAAACAACCATGGCTATCGGCCATCCATCCCGAAACGTATGTGCAGTGTAGAACCCGCCAAGACGCTGCTTCAACTGCCAGTTCGTATCTGGCTAACCTAGACCCGCTAGCCGATCCTCCGGTTACTGTCCTTTAGTAAGAAGGAAACGGCAACCAAACAAAAAAGCCGATGTTGCAATTGAGGGATCCTAGTCGAGTCATTGTGCCCGCACTGCAGTTACGTATGATGGCAGGCTACATGCTCCCTATTTTAAATGCCACATCAACCTTGTACTACGCATAGCCGGGTAAGCTACTACTACTGTAACTAACTGCCTCTTAGGGAAAAGATCCCTTCGTCGGGGTATGTTGGTACCATCGGAGAGATGTTTGCCCCGGCTCAAACCGCAAATCTAACTTCCTGACCCCACATATCAAAGGGCTCCAAGGGTGGGGTGAAGGTAGGTGGGGTAATCCCCAAATAAGAGTCCTTATATAAGGGATCCTTAGCCCTACCTACCTTCATCCCACCTCTTGAGGCCTCCAAACATAGTTTCATGCTTCTCCATGCACCGGCGAGGTAGCCTTGGGCATGGCAGGAAATTGATGGTTTAGGATTTATAGGGCTTAGGGCTTAGGGTTTAGGGTTTAGGGTTTAGGGTGGAAATTGATGGTTTAGGATTTATAGGGCTTGGAGGGTCTATTAGCACCCTTCCTGTCCCACGAAGCTGTGCTGAGAGTACATACTAAGTTATATACTACCTATGGTCTCCATTGTAGTTCCTTTTTGCGGTTACCTTTTCGGATCCTTGATATAAAACTGGCTAAACCAAAAAAAGGAACTACAATGGAGACTATATACCAAGCACCTGCTGGAAGCCCGGCGAAGCTGAGCTTGCGGCATGGTCCCGACTCTGGAGTACGGGGCCAGCCTTTCCAATAGGATTTTGCATTCAGAACTGTAGTGCTACTGTAGAAGAGGGGAGTAGGTGAAAGGTCCCGGCGGTAATTTTGGGGTTTAGGCTTTGTGGAAGCAGAAGCAAGATTTCTCTTCATTGTGTGAAATTCAAAACTAGATTACAGGGGCCTCAATGTCAAGAAGTACCAAGACTATTGTGGGGGTTCTCTATTTTGGATCTAAAGTTATCGTATAATATACCCCAAACTTATTTCATTATGGGTATAGTATAATATACCCCAAAGCCCTATTCTAACTATTAAGGCCCCTACGTTACCACAACCGTCTTGCTTCAGGGGTTTGCATGCAGGACGCAGGATCCCCTAGGGGTCCACGTACCTCATCTTGGCGTTCTTCTGGTTGGCGCTTGGAACGTTAACTTTATCTTTTTGGGTTTCTATGTATGATCTACAACAGGTAGGCTAAAAGTTTAAGTTTTAGGAGGGGTTCAGAAGTCAGCCAAGCCATACTCATTTCACCTTCCCAAATACAAGCCTTCGAAGTTACTACCCCACACCCAAGTGCATATGATGATTACCTGAACCCAAATAACCTGCCTTTTCGGACTCCTTATTTTGACTTTCTTATATAATGAGCCCTAAACCCTAAACCCCAAAAACCCTAAAATTAGTAGGCCCTTTGGACCCTTACAGATCAGTAATGGCGGGCCCCGGGTTCTGAGAGCAAACGCCAGTGCCTGTCGCACGACAGAATACCAGCCGACTACTGGGTTTAGGGTTTAGGGTCTATGGTTTCGGGTTCTTCGGGTTAGGGTCTAAGTGTAGGGTTAAGGGGTTTAAACGGTTTAGGGTTAAGGGTTTAGGGTTTAATTAGTGTTTAGGGTCTAGGGTTTAGGGCTCTTAGGGTTTAGGGTTTAGGGGTTTAGGGTTTAGGGTTTAGGGTTTAATTAGGGTCTAGGGTTTAGGGTTCAGGGTTTTAGGGTCCAGGTTTCAGGGTTTCAGCCGGTGAATGCGATTGCATGGACCCGCAGCGTCGCTTGAAGCTTTCGATGCAAGTTTCGTGCGTACATGGTGCTAGAGCAGGTTCAAAATGATTATGTGTTCAACAGTACGGCCGGGAACCATGTCAAGAACCAAACCAAGGCATACAAACATTAACTTGCGGGATGGAATATGATGGCTTGCTAAGGCTAACAGCGCGGCAATTGAGATATCCCAAACTTATGACTTTTGTTGGGTGCATTTGTTGGTGTTTAAAGGCGTTAAAACAAATGAGAGCCTGGGAGCGTAGGCAACCATTGTCTGCTCACAGTACGCTCAGAGAAGCAAGATGCAACGCAACATCGCCCAGTCAGATTGCAACTTCTTGCTCGTTTGAGCCGCCTAGACTCTTCTAATACCCTAAACCCTAAATCCTGAACCCTAAACCCTAAACCCTATCGTTTTGTTAATCGTCCCCTCTTACCTTTTGCATGGAGAGCATCGAACGGCGGCAGCTGCCCCCCAAGGAGGAGGTCAAAGCCCCAACTTGGATGCATCGCAGCGCAGGCCATCACAGGATTGGACCCAAGAGTCAACACCACAAGGGCCAAAAGTCTGCAACCCCATGTGGAGCATTCTGGACGTGTCCCGAAAAATTTTGCGCTCCTGAACATCAAGATGTAATTAAATTGATGTATTTATACATACGTGTATATATATATATACATACATATATATATTTTTATTTATTTATTTATTTACTTATTTATACATATTTAGATGTGTGTGTGTGAATATATATATATATATACACACATATATGTGTGCATATATGCATATGTACAAGTACAAGTATGAAAGTTATAATGCCAAGTCCTAACTCCATTGGAGCCATAAACCCTTAGCCTCAACGTTCCCGTCATGACATGCCAGCAGGCAGCATGCTTCAAAGAAACGAGCTCGCAGCGACAAAAAGGGTGCTTTAGGGCTTATAGGGTTCTAGAGTTTCGGGTTTGGGTCTGCAACATAGGGCCTAAAATATTTTAATTTCCAACACTATTTTGGGGCTCCCTATTATAAATATAGTATATTATACCCATAGCCCTTGAAATTATTAAGGCCCCTACATTGCCACCATTTAGCGGTTTAGAGTTGAGGGCTTCTTCTGGTCTACACAAGTTTCTCTAAGCATTCCTGTTTGATGCCGGTATGCCGTTGGTCTGGAGACATGGTTCGACGCGATCTTCCTTCATTAGTTCGTGGAACGATGATCAAGCCATAATTGGGAGTTTAGGAGTTTATGGGGTGTCTATGGGAGGCCCTATTTGTGCGGTAAAGGGGCAGCACAGACCCTGACATCGCAGCCTACTGGCTGGTAGCCCTGACGTCATATCGGATAACATGAATATTACGGAAGACATCGGACAGACGGAGGAGAACAAAGGAAAGCACGACAACTCAGGGAAAAGGTGGAGCCTTCAACAAGGCCTGAGGGTTCCTGCTGTTTTCCTGATGTGTTCTATGTGCAGTTGTTTTTATTGCTGACTGGTTCTCCACGTGCAAGCAACCAGTTTCTCTGTTCGTTATTCCTCCGACATTGAACCTGTTTCCTCTCATGCTACCTAAGCTGATGCATTTTGCTATTGAAACTGTTTATCTCATGCCTCCTGCACTGTAGTTATTTCCCCTACATAGTGCTTTTCTAAATGAGGTTTCCCCGACGGTGCTCATGGGGTCTCTGCTGCCGGCACTAAGACCCTGCAGCTGTGCTCTCCAAGGTGACACCAACGCAGCATCGCTGAGCCGGATTGTTGAGCAAATGATCAAAAACAGGTCTGGCCCAAACTTTAGATCCTGAAAAATGCCTATAGTCTCCATTGCAGTTCCTTTTGGGTTTTTTTTCAGGATGCTAAATATACAATTGGCCAAACCAGAAAATGGAACTACAACGGAGACTATAGGTAGCCCGAAGTCCGGGTTACTGGTTGTCGGCTGTGTAGGATTGAGGAGTCCCCCGTCGTTTAGGATTTAGGGTCATGGGTTGGCGGCTAGGATTCAGGACCATCGGGACAGGATGGCAGGCATCGGTACAAGGTGCATGGGTACTTCTGAAATCTTCATGAAGTGGAACTCTTCCTGTCACTTAGTATCCAGAGGTCACGTCGATATGCGAGGCGCTGTTGTGGCAGAGCCAGTTGCCGGTGACAACATGCTCATGTCCTGTATGGCCACAACCTACATCATTCCATGTTCTAGCTGTCAGCACGCATGTAGGGCGATGTAGAGATTGAGGTTCGGGTTGAGCGGTCTCGCTGGCAGGGTGATAGTACTACACGATTCTAGACCCTAAACCCTAAGCCCTTCTCCCTAACCCTCCAGGTACCTACGAAAAAAAGGGTACTGGAGCCTTTAGGGCCCTGTATAGTAGGTACCTGGAGGGATAGGGTTCTAGCTTGTGGCCTAAACGGCCCGACAGTAAGTTCCATCGGCAACGTCAGATTCAGTGGAGGTTTAGGGGTTTGGGGGTTAGGGCTTAGAGAGTCCAGCCGATTCGGATGCGGTTTAAGCCTTGTTTTGTTCACAGCGAGCTGGGACAATGTAGAAGTAAGTTGGGAGAAGGAGACAACAGAGAAAACCCGAAAGTTCATGTCAAATGTGCAAGCTGCAATTCTCATGCCGATGCCCCATATATGATATAAACAGCCAGATATATTTATCCTTGCTGTTGTGTAGAACCTGCTTCGGGAAAGTTCTGCTATGCTGCAAGGGGTGAATGCACGCACACACATACCATGCAAGCAACCGCAGCCTTTGCAAGAGCTTGTGCTGCTGAGCCTGACACCGCAAGCAAGAGGTCATTTTGCATTGCCTGAAGTTGCTGAAGACTTGAGAGATGTTCAACACGCTTCAGCCAAAATTCCCAGTACACTCAAATTCCGCACTTGACACGCAAGCAGACTTCCGTCTATGCGACTTAGATGCAGATATGTGAGGCGTCCCGCCGGAGCAACGACATGCCGAGACGGCATCGAGAAGTTGTGCTACGTTGGTGTGTGACTTTGTCCTTGCTGCTTGCTGTGCATCTGCGTGGGGTAACGGAGAAGGGCTGGGTGTCTCCCGGTTGGAGACAGCAGTCTCTGGGCGTTCCAGCGCGCATATCTGCGAAGCGTCCCCGGCTCATATGCAAGGCAGCCGGTTCGTCGGAATCCAACGTCTATGACATTGTGGTTGTCGGGAGTGGCATTGCCGGGTTGTCTGCTGCAGCGATGCTTGCCATGTATGGCTACCGAGTCCTCATTTGCGAGTCACACGAACACCCTGGCGGTGCTGCCCACGGATTCACTCGCAGGGTCAAAGACATCGGAACCTTTCGCTTCGACAGCGGGCCATCCCTCTTCTCTGGTATGAGTGTGCCCTCTGCAAATCCATTGCGGCAGGCTGGGCTTGTTTTCAAGTTGGGGTGCCCGTGCAAGGTATGAAGGTTTCATTTTTGTTGGGTTGGTCTAGAGATTAGAATACAGGCCCAGTGCTCTAGAACAGCAGGTTCTTGACTCCGTTGGTGAGACTCCCGAATGGCTGCCCTACGATCGCTGGAAGATGTACCTGCCCGGCGACAAGCTCTTCGATGTAGGCACAGAGACACCAAAGGGTTTAGGGTTTAGGGGTTACAGAGGCTGTTTCAGAAAAGGTGCACGAAGCTTAACTGTCGGCCTGCACATGTGCAACATGTGCATGCAGTACTACACATGTAGTTGCATGCATTAAACACGGAGACACACATTTCAAGCAATAGCCAACACGAGGGTTGAAGATGGCAAACAGACAGAGAGAGCGAGAGAGGGGTATATATATATATATATACATACATACACACACACATATATATATATATATTTCTAGAGTGAGAGAGAGCAGGCACAATGCCTACAACTCCTCACACCGGAAATACTGAACAAGGAGAGAAGTGAAACCGATGAACTCAGACATATGCACATGGCAAAGTATGTACTACGTAAGTGTGCAAACAAAAGCCTGGCCTCCGTGTGCTGATGTTTAGGTTTCAGGGTTTAGGGCCGTTTAGGGTTTAGGGTTTAGGTTTGTATGTATGTATGTATGTATGTATGTATGTATGTATTTGTATGTATTTGTATGTATGTGTATGTTGATGTAGATGTATATGTAGATGTATATGTATGTGTATATGTACTTTTATGTTTATGTGTATGTGTATGTGCATGTGTATGTGTATGTGTGTGTGTGTATGT
>CAJNJA010032831.1:0-22194 GCA_905231915.1 Symbiodinium necroappetens
GTAGGTAGTAGTAGTAGTAGTAATAGTAGTAGCAGTAGTAGTAGTAGTAGTAGTAGAAGTAGTAGTAGTAGTCGTCGTCGTCGTCGTCGTCGTAGCTTTAGGGCGACCGAGGTCTCCAGTCGTGCAGTATGGCGACTCCAGTGCGCGCTGCGAGGCATCGGGAAGTCGTGTACCCCCCCCGAAGGGTCCGAAGTTGTAGGGCTTAGGGGTTTAGGGTTTTGGGTATAGCTATAGAAGGTAGGGTTTCTGAATTAGGAACCGTGACTATGATTTGGGAAAGTAGCCCTCGTTTCAGGCTTCGGGGATCAGCGTATTTAGTAAGACCCTCCAATCTAAGTTGTTTTGGGGCTGCGGGCTCGTTATCAGTGTCCGGTGAGGCTAGCTAAAATCTTGAAATGGCGTGGAGATGGTGGATGCCTCGTGACAAGGGTTTAGGTTTAGGGCTCAGGTTTGAGTTTTGAATGGGGTTCATGTTGTTTAATGGCTCTTGGAGATTCCAGGGATGTACGTCAACCAGGTCTCATGGAGGTTTTGGATTGGCAGCGTCTTAAAGGACTTGACTGGTGAGACTGTGCAAGCAGGCATCAGATAGGAAGGGTTTCCATGTAAGGTTTGGATGATGCAAGAGTTCCGGGATCAGACTTGTAAATCGCAGCGCTGGTGTTTGAGCCGAATCAAACTCTTGTGGCTTTCAATGTGGTGCTGCAGAAACTCTGTTGGATGCTGTAGCAGGAGTCTTGCAGGAGACATTTGCTGTTCTACAGTGTCGCTTAGGCCATAGACCTGACGCTGCGAGTTCGCAATGGCATGTTGCTATGTTCGATGCTTGGTCGTACTCGATGCTTGGTCGTACTCCGCTTTCCACACGGTTGAAGAAGAAACCACATCATGTAACATGTGTACATGCACATATATATATATGTATACATGTGTGTGTGTGTACAGGTCTGTATATATATATATACATATGTATATATATATATGTATATATATATATGTATATGATACATACTTATATGCTTGTTTGTGTATATGTACAGGTACAACTCGTCCATTGACCTTTCTATTGAATATGTGAGAGCCTTGGGCCTAGCATCAGTTTGCACATGTAGGCTGAAACCTGCATTTGAGACGCATAGATTCAGCCTGCGGGTCCAGAGGACCCAATGATGAGGTGCTTGGGTTTAGGATAGTAGTTATCTAGGTAATATTCGGGAGAGTCTATGATTATTAGGTTCCTAGACCCTTAAATAGATGTGTGTGAGAGAGAAGATATCTGAAGCATGCCTTCAAGGATGACTCCCACACACACACACACATGAAGCACTACTTGAGCCTGTCACTGCACTGCAGCCTTCGACCGGGCACTTTACATACCCTCAGGCCCCAGACCCACAGCCTGCAAGCCTTATGCACATGAAGCCTTCATGGAGCCTTAGCCTGGAAACCCGATTACGACTTAAAAACAAAAACAGAATCCCACAGACAACGCCGATCAAGCCGTCGTAGGAGCACTCTTGATCCTTCTCAAGACTTAGCAGCCCCCCCAAGTCCTGAAGGTTAACACCCTCAGACCCTCAAACCGCCCACTTAACATCTTAGGGTTTGAGGTTTAGGGAACCTCCAAACCCTATACTGCCCTATACTTTCAAACCCCCCAAAACATCTTAGGGTTTGGGGTTTAGGGGTTAGAGAACCTCAAAACCCTATACTTTCAAGCCCCAAATCCTAAAGTCCCTAACCCTAAACCCCCAAACCCTAAACCCTAAACCCTAAACCCCTAAACCCTAAGCCAGACTCCGTGCTGGGAAGGTCTGGCCAAAGCTGCCGAGGCTGATCCGCTTCGGGTAGCTTTAGGGCTGCTACAAGGTTCCCAGAGAACCCAATACCCCTTTATTTAGTGTTTAGGGTTTAGGGCTTAGGGTTTAGGGTTTAGGGTTTTAGGATTCCCAGAGAACCCAAATACCCCTTAATTAAGGAATGCACCTTAAATTATAGGGGCCTTATTAGTATCATTATGATTATGATTTAGGGCTTAGGGCCCAGAGAACCCAAAACCCCTTGATTAAGGAATATACCTCAAAATATAGCGGCCTTAAGAATATGATTTAAGGTATATTCCTTAATTAGTGGGTTTAGGGCTGCTACAAGGTTGACTAACAGGGTTGCTACAAAGGGCTTGCGACAAAGGGGTTTATGGGGTTTAGGGTTTAGGGTTTGTTACTAGGTTCCTGAGTAGTACCTTTTTGTTCTTTCTATTGTATGGTTCCCTTATTGCAACCGAATGTTGGGAAAAAGGGTGCCCTTATCATTAAGGGTTTACTCAGGAACCGAGAGATTGACTGAACAGGGTTGCTACACAGGGTTTGCGACAAGGCCCAAAAAGGAACTACTATAAGGTAATCCCCAAAAGGAGCTACTTAGGAGCCTATGGGTAGGGTTTAGGGTTGGTGTCCATGCCGTCCAGCTCGAAGTTGTCTGCGAACTTCAACCCGAGTCGCATTTCACTGCCTTTCGTGGGCTGTGACATCTGCCACGCGATGCCTTGGCCGACCACCCTTAAAGTACTAAGGCCCCTATAATTTAATGTGTATTCCTTAATTAAGGGGTATTGGGTTCTCTGGGTTGTGATGCGCATCCTCACCATCTTCGGCGAAGTCGCGGTTTATGGTTTAGGGTTGGGGTTTAGGGTTTAGGGTTTAGGATTTAGGTTTGGGGTTCCTGTTTAGGGTTTGGGGCTTGTGAAAGGTGCTCGCCACACAGCGATCGCCAGGTTTTACGAACGCTTTGGCGCAGGGGTTCTCTGGTGTGTGAAAGGTCTGGGTTTAGGGTTCCTGCCACAGCCCAAGCTTCAGAAAAAACATGCTTCCAAGGTCTTTAACTTATTGAAAGCGAAAGATATAATCCAGAAGCCACGAACCGAAACCTGCTTATATTTACGGAGTATATGCACGAAAGAACTGTTCATACATTACATTACTCACACATCTGCATCTGTAGAGAGCTACGAATAGAGGGAGAATGCAGGAGAGAGAGAGGGAGAGAGCAACAGACACAACGCGGCATGATTGAGTACAAACGACAGACAGATGGCATCAAGTACGTTTTTGTCTTCCAACGTATATCAAAGCCCTTGTTTGTGTCATCGACCAACATTATACGTAACTGGGCTTGAAGGCGGACAGCGCGTAAACCCTAAGCATGTAGTAGGACATCCACAATGAAAACGACCCCTAACTCCCCTAAGACTCCAAACAGCCCAAGGTGCCTTTAGACCCCATGCAAAATAGGTAGTTACCCATCTTGGAGTCCTAGATTTCGCCTGATTGTTGAAGAATTTGCCCCCAACAATGGGCCCTAACCCCAAAACCCTAAGCCCCTAAACCCGAAATCCCTAAACCTTAAACCCGAAATCCCTAAGCCCTAAACCCTAATTTACTAAACCCTAAACCCTCAACCCCTCAAGCGTAGACACGAGGCAACATCGTCAGATCAGACGTCCAAAGCCGCCGGGCTCGCTGCGTCGAGGAGGCGAGCCTGGCGATGCAGAGTTACGACTGGGGGCTTGAAATTTTGTTTGGGGCTTTAGCGTTTAGGGTTTATAGGGTTTAGGGTTCTTTAGGGTTTAGGGTTTAGGGCTTTGTAGGGTTTAGGGCTTAGGTACTAGGCTTAAGGGACTAGGATTCTTAGGGTTGTTTTTGAGATACGACTGAGGGCTTGAAGACGGTACTCCTAGCTTCATGGTTAGGATCTGTTCTCCAGAACCCTCCCACAATAAGGACTCATATTTTAAGGCTTTTGGGCCCAAAGACCCTATTATGATGCTAAGGGTGGGGCTCAGGATCAAGGGCTTAGGGTTTCAGGTAAAAGTCGCGAGATTTGTTGTTTCAGGCTGTGAGGCTTGGATCTAGGGTCTAGGGTTTGGGGTTTAAGGTTTAGGGTTTAGGGTATAAGGTTTGGGGTTTTGGGTTTGGGGGTTTAGGATCTAAAGTAAGTGTTTTAAGGTTTCGCTCAGCGAGCCTAGGGCGCCCAGGACGCCTCAAGAAAAGCCCAATTTGTCTTGAGCGCCGTAAGAAGCCCTATTGCAGTAACAGTGTAGAACCTTGGAAGGACGAAAACGAAACTGCCCTAACAAAAACAGCCCCTGTGAAGAGCTTACACAAGAACGCTTCGGTACTTCCGACACCTGGATTGCTCGGAAGTTGCGCCAGGGAGGTGGCGATGGAGAAGAAGAGGGAGCGTGCCGATGCGCAGCTTGGCAAGAAGAAGGATTGATGTAAGGCTTACTCTAAGGGCTGCAGGAATCTAATCTGAAAAATTGATCAATTCCCGGAGATTCCCTAAACCCTTAGAAACCCGAATCCCTAACCCCTTATAAACCCTAAGCCCTTAAGAGCCCTGAGCCCTACACCCCCCTACACCCTAAGTTTTGTAAACCCGAAAACCCTAAACCCTTACAAAATCCTAAGGTCCTACGCCCGGATCGAGCTTCAGGTGCTAAAAGCAACCCAGAGAACCCAATGCCCCTTAGTTAAGGAATATACCTGAAATAAAAAATATTAAGAACCCTAAAGTTTAAGGTGTATTCCTTAATGGAGGGGTATTGGGTCCTCTGGGAATGCACTGTGCCAGCACTAGGCTGATCGCCAAACCCTAAACCCAACTCCTTTCAACCTTCTGGTGCGTTTTCGGATTTTGGGGTATTTAGGGTTACCCAAAACCCTCCACGTTTTACGGTTTAGGGTTCAGGGTTTGGGGTTTAGGGTTTAGGGAGAACAAAAGAAACCCCAAAGCAGGTTTTCAAGCTGTTTTAAAGTTGGTGGCGTGCAGCCCTGCAAGACAGAAAAGGCCCGAAGCCCCAGTCAGATGCTCTAGCACAAAGGTCAGGGTTTAGGGTTCAGGGTTTAGGGCGGTTTAGGGTTTAGGGTTCAGGGTTTAGGGTTCAAGGTTTATAGGGTTTAGAGTTTAGGGTTCAGGGTTTATGGTTTAGGGTGCTTAGCACGGATCATGCCCTGGTAAGGTTTTGGGCTTCAGGAGCATCGTTTCAGGCCTGGGTCTTTGCATGAACCTAGGTTCCTGAGTAGTCTTTTACCCTTTTTGTTTTTGGGGTTCCTCCATTAAAGAACAGAATGGCGGGAGAAAAGGTACCCTTGTTATGAAGGGGCTTCTCACCTGGGAACGCTATTGTTCGCTTACAACCCCTTGTCTACAGCTAAAGTGTGATGAAACCCTAAACCCAAAACCCTAAACCCAAAACCCTAAACCCTAAACCTCAAGTAAGACATTCTGGGTTCTGGGTTCCCCTTCCAAGGTCCATGGAGAAGGTACGCGCGCTCTTCGAAAAGCTGGATGCCGTGTCCCGGCGGCAGGGAGTGAACAAGTGTCACATTTTAGGGTTTAGGGTTTGGGTCACATTTAGGGTTTAAGGTTTATCTGGGACTCTGATTACCTACAGCTTTTATCGGCTCTACCTTTTAAGTAAAGGGTAGTGGCTGCTAAACCGTAGGTAAACAGAGTTACAGGTAGGCTCTGCGACCAAAGAGAATTGTTACGTCTTTCTCCTATGCTTGTTTGGCGTAGCAGGCTTGCGTATGTCACGTCTTCTTCGTAAGTGGGCGGATGTGCGGATACTGGATACACAGACCCGGCTTGCTGTCCGATCACTCCAAGGACAATACTGCATAACATAGCCTGAATAATTACCTATACTTTTTTGGGGGTCTCCTTATTACAAGTATGGTATAATATACACCAAAACCGTATTCTAATTACTAAGACCCCCATACTATCGCAGTTGTGCTAGTTTGAGCCTGAGGGAAGGCAAGACTACTGCGCCGACCCCTGAAGCCCTAAACCAAAGCAAGACCGGAGAGTATAACTTATGTACTATGAGCCCAAACATACAAGCTGAATGAGTGCGCCTTGCTCGTTTTGGGGCTGTATTACACCAAATAGAACTGAAAGGGCACGTTTTCTTGTGATCATGAACTCAGCACTTAAGCAACCTCTGTTGTACCCAAATTTCGTCATATCTCGAAAAGCTGAGGGTACTCCTGGTTTTTGATCCGCATGGTTTGTTCACTCCAGGCGAAGTCCCTAGGATTTTGATTTGTAGGTTAACTACAGGCTTTGTATAGGGTTTCAGGAACAGTGATGGTATATTTATGGGCGGAGAATACAGGGCCCATAGTAGCACCCAGCAAAAAGGGAGCTGGGTTTCTGGCCGGTTTAGGGTTTAGGGGGTACAGGGAAACCCGCAAAGCAGCGAAGTTGGGTGAGTGCACAGGATACAACATGCACCAGCCTTAGTAGACTCTCCTCTACTTAGTACTTCGTAGATGGACGGGCACGCTTTACACTATTTGGGGGAGGGGGGGGGGGGAATATCATCCCCTATAGAAACGAAAGTTTGCATTCTTTCGGGCTTGCGAATTCAGCATCCATGTAGCCTCTCCTCTCCAAGAAGCTCGCAGCAGCCATGAACCCTGGCCAAGAACCAATAAGTCAATAAGTCGACGACTAACTTGCTCTACACCCTAAATGAAATCCCTAAGTGAAGACATAAGTGAGATCTTAAACTTGGACTGTGACTGCAATTTAAACGTTGTACAAGCCTGACTACACAACCCCCCTCCACCACAAAAAGGAACATATCATTAAAGCAGATTAAAGCCTTGCTGGCAAGAAGAAGCTTTCAAACCGAACCGTAAAGCCCGAACGACTCCCACCTACGGTTGATGATATACATCCTGCATTACCCACAATAAGGAATGTACCAAAATTCCCATAGTTTAGGGCGATTAAGGTAATGCAGGATTTTTCTCATCAACAGTATGAAGCCCAGGTCGTCAGAAACCAGAAGAAGCGCGAAACACTGCAACCCTGACATAAAGCATAGAAAAAACAGAACTAACGAGATCTTTGTGCAACCGTTTCAAAATCCTAACCCCAAACCCTACACCCCGAACCCTAAACTGTAAACCCGTAAGCCCCCAACCTCACACCATACACCCCAAACCCTACACCCGTAAGCCCCAAACCCTAAACCGTGAACCCGTAAGCCCCACACATACCCATAGGCTCCTAAGTAATTCCTTTTTGAGGTTTATATACAGAATCCTATAAGGTAATCCCAAGAAGGACATTGCATGCATTGTTTGGTCGTTCGTGCCTTATGCTGTGAAATTCAGGGGCTCTGTGTCACTGTAGCCACAGCCTGCGGTATGTTCCCTTGCCCTTCCGGCCCTTATTATATAAGGGTTCTAATAAAGGCCCATACTTCGGACCCTAAGCCCGACCCTCAATCCCTGGAAGCTTTCGGCGGGAATATCCTTGATTTATCATTGTCTGCGGCTTCAACATCTTCGCAGCAACCCGAAGATGGTTTCAGTCACTCTTCCGATTTTATTCAGTGAAGCTGACCTGGAAGCCGCGAACCAAGAGAAAACTAGGATTTCAGGCTTGACTTGGCGTGCCGTCATGGCTGACAGATTGGAGGCAGACATACAGGATGAGCATGGCAATGTTTTTTTCTGAACTGACGTACGACTATGAGGAAACGTTTGGAGAATTGCTGGACACTGCATTGGGCGGTTGCGTGCCCCAGAAGCTGATCAGCATTGTCATTACCACGCGCGACAACAGTGTGCAGGTGCCTTCGAGTGACATTTTGCTGCAGCCGAAGGAACTACTTAGGAGCCTATGGGTACACCCCAAATCCTACACCCACAAGCCCCAAACCCTAAACCCCAAAACCCTAAACCCTACACCGGTACGCCCCAACCCTCGAACCCGAAACCCTCAAACCGAGTCGCTTTCTTCGGAAGGACCGGAGTGGTCGCATTTCGGCCACAGAACTGCGGGAGCTCCTGGAGAACATGTACGGAAAGCCTTGGCCTTGGCGGTTTAGGATTTACCTTAAGTCCAAATAATAACCTACGGTTTTTAAGGATTTGTAGAGGGAAGTCATACAAGGGAGTCCCAAAGAAGAAGGATTTATAGGGCCCAGTCGGGTTTACTGTTGAGTTGTTGTTGTTTTGTCTGATTGTTTGTTAAAGGCCCAGGGCGTTAAGGTTTAGGGGGCTTTTAAGGGTCTTATCGAGGTGTTATAGGAGTCGTGGGAGGGTACTGTGATTTGATCGGGTCATTGTTCGGCCCAGAAACCATATCGCGAGACCCTCTGTCTAGAAGTATAGATGGACGACGATATTCCTGATGAGGCTGAGGTCACGTACGTCCTGCGCCATTAGGACCCATTCCCAGAGGCTCCATATAGACTACCATTATGGAATTGGGCCCCAAAACACCATCCTTATTATGGCTTTGGGAGCCGAACTCCAGAATAGTAGTGTACATGGAGCCTCTATAGGATTGTATTCAGGCGCAATGCAAGCCTGCCCTTCGGCAAGTAGGGCTGGCGCCTGCGATGACCTCGCGTAGCTTCCAGCATCAAGCGCCGGAAGTGGTTCTTTCTATGATGAGGAGACCGAGCACCACCTAAACCTTAAACCCGACAACCCTAAACCCTGAAGCCCTAAACCCCTAAACCTCTAAACCCTAAACCCTAAACCCTAAACCCTAAAGCCCTAAACCCCTAAACCCCTAAACCCTAAACCCCTAAACCCTAAATCCAAAACCCAAAACCATACCTACCAGATTTGAGCCGGCAACTTGTCGCAATCGAAGCTCTGAAGAAGCACCGAGTTGAGCCTGGAGCTGGCTCTAGGATCACCTTTTCGTGTCTCCGCTATCCGAGGGTCATGAAACGTTCTGCTTCGCAGTGTTCTAATAGCCAACGGGAGAACGTTAACCTTAAACCCTGAACGCCAAGCTCTAAACCCTAAACCCCTAAACCCTAAACCCTACATCCCTAAACCCTAAACCCCGTAGCGCCTTAACTTTAATGGGCTCATATATTTGGGGAAGGGAGATAAGGGATTGAGGTCAGGGCTCAGGTTTTGGGGATTTTGGGGGCGCAGCGTCTCAGGGAAAATCGGGTTCAGGGCTTGTTTAGGGTTCTAGCCGGTGAGGAGGCAGCTGAGCATCTCAGATTGAAGATTGGGATGGTCCGAAAGGCGGGCCCAAAGACAGTAAACTATTCAATGGCTATCTGGGCATACCTCAAACCCTACGCCCTTAAGGCTGTGTAATGGCCCCTTGCGGCACCCGTATTAGCTTTAAGCAACCCCCGAATCCTACAGGACAGGGATACTAAAAACCAGCAACCCTGGTCCGATAAGGGTTCTTGATCCCTGAGTTGCATGAAAATCCGAAGCCTTTCCTGTAGGGCTCTTGGTTAGGACTTGTAGTTTGTTCTGTTACGGATCATCATGAATCAATGAGGGTCATCATGGCTTCTTTAAGGTTTGTAGCGTGATAAGTCCCCTCATGCGGAGGTCTGTGTTGTTCGATCGTGTCTCATGCTACGATACGCATGGAAAGTTACTGTATCCATAATAGGCCCCCATAAGCCCTAAACCCTAAACCCTATACACCCTAAACCCCAAAACCCTAAAACCTAAACCCTAAACCTTAAACCCTAAACCCTAAATCCTAAAGCTAACGGGAATCACACTGGCCCAGTAGATCTGCTTCGCGCTCTGATTTCTCTAAGTCGACATCTCGCCGAGGTTCATGGCTCCGCAGGCCACGCCGACAGATGGGGACGGCAATGAACCTGAGGGTGTACGGTTCATATCTTTACTACACTATATGTGTGGGTATATAAATATATGTATGTGTATGTGTGTGTGTGTGCATATGTGTATATAAATATGTGTATGTGTATGTGTATGTGCATGTGCATGTGCATGTGCATGTGCATCTGCATGTGCATGTGCATGTGCATGTGTATGTGTATGTGTGTGTGTGTATGTATATATATATATGTATATGCCTTCCCTGGAGGGTTCTCAGAATACACATTTGTAGTGTACTCACAGAAGCGGGCCTTCCGGATGGCCCTTTCTGAACCTTTTTGTATATATACAAATCTGCAGTACAGGGCCACTGGACCGGATGGTGTGGTAGGGACGAGAGAAATATGCTGGACCGCAATCCCCGTCCCGAAAAAGCAAATAAATCAGCCAAGACTACCGGCCAGCCTCTACATTTTCGGGCTCCTTCTCATAACTTCCCTGCCTTTACCCTAAGCCCTAAACCCCAGGTCCTAAACCCTTTAGACTCGGTTTTGGGCCACAGACCGGCCCTAGAAGCCCAGAGCCTAAACCCTACACCCTAAGCCCTAAACTCCAAAACGCTCATGGGAAACCTGATGGCTTGAACTACTTAGAGGCCCAGGGGACTTAGTAAGTAGGTTAGAAGTAGAGTTACAAGTACCCTAAATGGAGATACCCCAATTATAACCCTACATGTAAACGACTTACTAAGTCCTCTGGGCCTCCAAGTATGAAGCTGAGGGTGAAAAGTTAGGATTTAGGGTTTAGGGTTTAAGGGGAATGTAGAACCCAACATATTCAAAAATGATGGTTTTTTAAGGGATCTATAAGAGTTCCATACGGGACTTGGAAGGGTTCTATCAGGGTTGAGAGTTTTTATGTAGAAGCCTCACTATACAATGAAAGAGTCCCAAACCACGTTCTAAATATGAAGGCTCCTACATTACCCATCCTTTACAGCGTTCCTTCATTATCAAGGGGCTTTCGGGTTTTTGGTTAAAGGCGAATTTCAGGGTTTTATAGGGTCGCGAAAGATCCGGAAGCCAAGGTCCACCCCGCTAAAGGGAACCCAAAGCGACCCTTAGAGGAGCCGGTCAAGGGACCCAATGTCGGAACATGGACCCCTCTTCTTTTAAAGGTTCGTGTCGGGTTTTAGGGGAGGGGTTTAGGGTTTAGGGGTTCATGAATTTTCGGGTCCTGGTTTTGTATCATGACATTTGCGTTCTCGATGTTTCAGTTGTGTTGCTTACCTTCTGAGTCTTCTACACTGTTGCACATCCTGTATATAAGGCCTGTAGAGGTACGCAAAGAACCCGCAAGGACAGCTTTGGACGTGTTTATGAGGGATGTTTCGGAAGTGACCCATTAGCAGGCACAGCCTGTTTTTTTGGTCGAGTGTCCTCCAAGGAGTCGTCTAGAAGGACAGGAACGTGATGAAGTCACTTAAAGATAATGCTCTCAAAGGTAAAATCCACCGCAGGGGGGTGCAGGCTTCAATAGTTTATGTGTATTTGCTGAGAGGGTCATACCCTATACCCCTTTGTTGAAGATACCTAGTTTGAAGGTTAGTCTCTGCTATGCAACTAGAAAAGGTGGTACGCTTAAGAAGGGAATACGGCCTAGGGTATGATCTTAAATCTATACTACTATATACCCTAAACCCTGAACCCTAAACCCTTAACCCCTAAACCCTTAAACCCTAAACCCCTAAACCCTTAAACCCTAAACCCTAAATACTACTATACCCCCAAACCCTGAACCTTACACCTTAGGGAGGCCGTATCCTGGGTGGAGTGTCAGTCGTCCTCTGTCTAGGACATTTTCAGGTGGGTGGTTACCGTTATAGGAGCCCTATAGAAGGTCTCTATATCCCCTATAGAAGCCCCATAGGAGCCCTATATACCCTAAACTCCCCACCTGTAGTTTCCTTTAACTGAAGCCCCGAACCTAAACATCCCTAAACCCTTAACCCTAAACCCTAAACATTAAATACCCTAAACCCTAAACTCCCCACCCGTAGTTTCCTTTAACTCTGGGGCAGGAGATCGACATGGCTGTCACGCAGCTAATCAGGCGCCGCAAAGGGCCCCGGCTTGGGTTTTTTTGGGATTTAGGGTTTCGGGTGTAGGGTTTAGAGTTCAGAGTTTAGGGCTTAGGGTTTCGGGTTTATAGAGTTTAGAGTTTAGGGTCTACAGGGTTTAGGGTTTAGGATTTAGGGTTTAGGGTTTAGGGGTTTAGGGTTTAGGGTTTAAGATTTAGGATTCAGGGCTTAGGGTTTAGGAGGATTTAGGGCTTAGGGTCTATAAAGTTTAGGAAGCTTTGAAACCCAAAGCATACATTGCATGTCACAAATCAGGTTCTGCCGAAACCCAGAGCCTTGCATCCTTTTGCGGTACCACCTTCTTCTCTGCAACAACCCGGAGTGAAAGGGAGGTAAACCCGACACAAATCAAATCCTCAAAGCCCTTGTCCCGAAAGTTCGGTCTAGTGGTTTAGGAGTTGAGGGCTTTAGGGGTTCAGGGCTTTAGGGTTTTAGGGGTTTAGGGGTTTATAGGCTTTAGGGGCTTAGGGGTTTTGGGTTCCCGAACCCCTGAGCTCCCCAAACTCTGAGACTCCCAAATTAGGGAAGTATTCTTAGGTCTAGGGTTTAGGGTTTAAGGTTTAGGGTTCAGGGTTTAGGGTCTAGGGTTTCGGTAATCTTGTACATGACCTAAACTCAGTGCAGACTGACCAACGGTTAAACTGCAGAAGTTTGAACCCTAAACCCGATAACCCTAAATCCGTTTTGGTGCCCTTATGATAGAACTCTTTTAAGGAACCCTTTCCCGGCTGAGTAGGTAACCTTTACTCTTTTGAGGCTTATATACAATCCTACTATAACTTCAAAGGTTAATCTTTTTCGGGCTAGGCGGCTAGGATACTCAGCTTCCAAAAACCTTAAGCTGTGAGCCCTAACCCCTAAACCCCTAACCCTAATCCCGAAACCCTAATAACCCTAAACCCCTAAACTTCCTAAACCCTAGACCCCTAACCCTGAACCCTAGACCAAAGCCCGAAACTAAAGCGGAGGTCTCGGGGTGGCGCGGATCGCAGTCTGAGCTTCGAAGAGCTCAAGAGCTTCTTCCAGAGGCCCCCTGAAAAAGGGTTCCTTAAAGGGGTCTATAGGATTTAGGGCCCCTAAAAAAGGGTTCCTTAAAGGGGGTCTATAGGATTTAGGATTTAGGGTCGACGGCAACCTACCCATAAGGGTAGCTGCAACTCCGGCAGCCCATCGCCGGACCGGCAAAGGTTCTGCTGGTAACACATCGAAGCACCAGCCCTAAACTCTTGTGTGGATGAAGATAACATAGGTAATATGGGAGCCTTAATCATTACCTAGACTATTTGTGGGGCTCCTTATTATAACTATGTACTGTAAAGGACTCCAAACCCTATTCTAATTATTGAGGCGCCTATATTAATCTCCGGTTCATGGGCTCCTACTTTGGGTTCCTCTGACAATGAGTAAAGTGTCCACTGAGCATCGAAGGGAGCTCCTAATGCCAAAGCATAAGTCAGGATCAGGATATGTACCCAAAGGGTCCTACATGTACTGTTATGGGGGGGCCACTTCCCTAAATCATCATAGTCATTCCTAATATAGAAACCCCTACATTCTACTACATCGGCACTTTGCGGACCCTTTGAGTAACTAAGGATGAGAGACCAAGAGTTCCATTCTTCATATACCTGAAACTAGATGGGTGATTCTCTAATTTAGGGGTCCCTTTCTAAGTCCCCAAAATAGTACGGCACCCTTATTAAAAATGACCCTAAAAAGAGATCCTAATTTGGAGAACTACCCATATGAGCTGTTTTTGCGGAAGATATCTGAGAATAGGTGCCGCTTGCAGGCGTAACTCCCCGAAGTAAGTAGTGTTGGGATTTAGCGTTGCACCCCAAGGCCCTCATTTAGGGTTTATAGGGCTTAGGGTTTGGGGTTTAGGGGTTTAGGAGCACATGTTGCCTCAGGAACGGAAAGCGCCAGACGCCCAAAACCTCTCAATCCTGAACCCCGCAACGCCCCAAAACACCCAATCCCACGAGCCCACACTAAACGCCAAGATGCCCGAGAGCCGTGAAGCCCACCATTGATACCCCGGAAATGCTCCATTGGGTTTAGGGTTTAGGGCCTGGGGATGCTCAGGCGTTGGGTAACCAAAGGTTAAGTCTTTTCTGGGCAAGGGCTCTCTGCCCACTAGCATAAATTCTAAAAAACATCAAAACGTAGAAGCGCTGCTGATTAACACTGGAGTAAAAAGCCTTCATAAGACTCCAATGTCCAAAGAAGCCTAACAAGGCCAAACACAACTAATCCTAAACCCTGCTCAAACCCTACACCCTGAATTCACAGAAAACCCATCAACACCCCTCTCATTAAACTCAGGAGACAGAACCCTCGCAGGATCGCCAACACGGACACCCTTTAAGTTTTAAACCCTCATAAACTCTAGACCTTCGGATCCTGAACCGTATACTAGACCCTATAAAACTGAAACCCTAGACCCTTGACCCTTAAGCCCCTTAACTCTAAACGACAAGCCCCTAACGCCTGAACCTTACACCTACCCCTAAAGCCACGTTTCGGAACTTTGGCTCCTTCGCTTTCTGTGACGCCCCGCAGGGACAGCGGACCTCAAGCTGAACAGGCAGCGCGTGCAGGGCGTTAGGGTCTTAGGGACTGCCTTACTGGGTTTTTGTTAAGGAATCTAATTTAGGTTGCCATAATAGGGATCTATAGTAAGTAATATGGACTAGGGTTTAGGGTTGAGGGGGGCTTTACTTGTGTAGGGTTCAGGGTTTTAGGGTGTCATGGGGGGTTTAGGATTTCTGGGGGCTTTAGGTTCTTAGGCTTTTTATGAGGCAAAGGCTAATGCGGCTAATTACTCCTTATTTATGGCTTTTGGTATCCGAAGGGACCCGACATAGTACTTGGAGCTTTAGGCCTTGGAGAGTCAGGGTGTGTGTGTGTGTGTTTTTTTGTTTTTTTGTTTTTTTTTGGGGGGGGGGAGTTTGGGTTTAGTGTCGTTTTACAATCGTAGACTCTAAGCCTTATGATAAAGCCTAAACCCTAGGAAAGGCGCTTTCAGAATCAGAATAGGGCTTTGGGGTTACGTATAAGTTGATGTATAAACCATCAAGGAGCCCCGTGGGATTATGCTGGTATTTAGGTCTTTCGGGCTTAAGGTTTTTGGTTCGATTGGGTTTTACGGCTTTCTTTAGAGACCCTAAACCCTAAACTCTGAGGTGCGTGGTGTAAGGCTCCAAGATCCTGATTTCGGATTCCAGGAGGGTCTTAAAACGGGATGCGCGGCGCTTTAGAGGGTTCTGATGGTGTTCTAGGGGTCTTCTAAAGACTCTACACCGTTTTGCAGAAGGCTTTAGCCGGGGAAAGGTTCTCGCTTTTGGGGGTGAGTGTTTAGGGTTTAAATAGGGTTTAGGTTTTAGGATTTAAGGTCTAGGGTTTAGGGTTGCAGCGATTTAAAGGCTTGCGATTTAAGTAAGGTTGCAGGCGTAGGGTATCGACAATCCGAACAAGTGGATGGGGACAGAAATCCTTTCAAAAAGGGACAGCGACGTACTATGCGAGTAGCTGGGCTTGAAGGATGTTTTGAAACTTCAGGCTATTAGGTGCCCTTTGCGGTTCTTGAGTTTTTTTGGTTGTGGCGTTTGCTGTAGCTTTGGGATCAGGCTGTGTAAGAGAGCTGTGGATTAAAGACACTGAACTGCAAACCTGAAGCCCGGCAGCGCAAACCTCGAGACTAAAAGCTTGTATACCCCTTACAGACACCTCAATGAGACCATCGTAGAACCACCCGATGTCCTTCTCCCCTACACTCCAAACCGTAGTCTTAGCCCCATAACACAAGCTTTGAATAAAAGGGTGAGTGAGGCCCTCAGGGAAAGGTACGTGGTATAGACAGTGGGACAAGGTGAATGCGACATCGGCGGATGCAGGGCAGCTTAAGGCCCAGTCCAGATCGATACATTGGGTTTATATAAGCCCCGGAACCCTAAATTCTCAACCGATACTCCCTACGGGGCCTTACCGAGGCGGCCGACTGCAGGGTCTGGACTTGCAGCAGATGCTGTCCTGGGCCTGGGATTTGGTGGCTGCTTTTCGGCCCCAGAGCAACCACAGACGCATGGTGTCGTGCATGTCGAAGGCGACCTTCCTAAAACAGGAGACTCTTCGTGGAAGGTTTGGCATGTCCCTGAACCCTGACAGAGTCTGCGTCAAGGATGAGCGCGGTCAGTGGCTGCGCAAGAGGGACATAATGAAGGAGTTCAAGAGGCTACTTTGCAACGGAGGGTTCATGGCCAAGAATCAGTGGAGGATCACGAACAGTTTCTCCTTGAACTGTTGCCCGACGGACGGGACGCAGGTCCGAGAGTTCCGAGGGCAGGTAGAGCCAAACCCTGGTGAACATTTGGGCCCCAATGGCTGTCGATTGACGGTTCGGGCATCCGAAGACACGACCTGGAAGCATGGCATTCTTGCAATAAGGGACATTCAGAAAATAAGGGGTACCGTATTTTGGGGTCCTCATAATAAGGATCCTACTATGTAGGGTACTATATTAGGGTCCCCTGCTTACGGAAACCGCCAATTAAAAATTGTGCCACGCGCCAGAGTTAGTACAGGACTTGGGGTGGACCAAAGATTTGGTCGCCGCCCCTCAACGGCGTCACACTGACGATTCAACCAAGAAACTTGGATGGGCCGTATGAAGCCCTGTAAACACCCTGTTGAAGTATAGGGCACCTATAGCACTCCAAGATCAACAACGTCACCTGATACGGCCCTAAACCCTAAGCCCTAAGCCCAACACCTTAAACCCTAAACCCTAGCCGTCAACCGTCACCGACTCCATGTTGATGCTCTAGACACCTGCATGAAAGCCCCCCAAGAAAACCATTCCGCAGTCTTTCCCAACCCCTCCTACTATCCTACCTGAACCCCCAAAGCCCTAAAAACCTTCTTGCTAAGTTTGACAGGTTGAAACCCCTTAAAAACCTCTCTCGGCCGAAGCAGGATCACATTTGCCTGGAGTTGCAAGAGCTTACGAAGCTTTTGCCAAAGAAGTTCCAGGCTCGCAAAGGCTTGGGTTTAGAGATTACGGTTGTAGGGTTTTGGGTTTATTCGTTGGTTCACTCAAGCAAATCCTCCTTGTTCATAAGATCTATTGAGTGGGACACTGAAACAAATCCTGCTTCTTCATAAGACCGATTGGGTGGGACACTAAAGCAAATCCTGCTTCTCATAAGACCGATTGAGTGAGACACTAAAGCAAATCCTGCTTTCTCATGAGACCGAAGGGACACTGTACTATTTCCTGTGATCTTACTTCATGATGTTGTTGATTTCAGGGACTATTAGGGTTTTAAGGCCATGGGCCTGGACCACCCTCTAAACCCTAAGCATAAACCCTACAAACCCTAAACCCTAAATAAACCCTAAACCGATCCAGAAAGCTAGGTGTCTACTCGCAAAGGGTCCAAACTACCTACAAGCACAGCAGTAGCATTTCCGTAGTAGGAATTACTATCGCGGTTTGGGTATAAATACCCCGAAACCCTAAACCCTAAACCTTAACTCCCCGTGTAGGTATTTATGTAACCCCAATCCTTAAGCCCTAAACCGCAGCCCCCATATACGTATTTGGGAGTTTGTGGTTTCCCGTAATTTTCTTTACCTAACGTAAAGTTTAGCAGCCAGGACCCCTTAATTTAATTAGTAGGTAGAACCCATGAAACTGTAGGTAGATTTGGTGTTGAGTGCTTGGGGTAGAAGGTCCCTTCGTTATGGGCTAACAAGTTTCGAGCAGGCCACGATTTTTTTGAGAATGCTGAGTTGTTCTACCTTTCTTGCGGGCACAAAATGCTTGGGGAACTTTATTGCATATTTACTATAATGCACACCGAAACCGTATTGTGTTGAATTTTGGAAGGCCCCTATATTGGAGTATGAGGGGCATTTCAGCCTTCTATAGTATACCCGCAGCTTTGTATTTACATGCTATTTACCACATCGGGATTGCACGGATTAAGATACCGCAGCAACTGGTGTTCAGAACCTCCAAGCCAAGGTTCGAGCAGCCTGGACACTAAGCCTTAAAACCCCCAATGCCCAAGCCATAAATCCGTAATGCCCCGGATTTTTAAAGTCAGAACTTGAAGTTAAGTTTCTAGATACCAGCCCGAGCCTGCAAACCATACATTCCAATAGCATCGTGCCAAACGTTTTCGCATTGTGTGTGTTGGGATTTAGTGTTCCATTATTTCTGCCTCCGTGCTTTGATAAATGTTGAGTGCTCTTGCTTACCACCACCTTCATTTATTGATCGATGTTTCTGATGAGTACTCTCCCGAGTGCCCCAAGCCCTTACAAGCTCTCAGCCGTTTGGTATGATTTGCAGCTAGTATGGGCAACCATAGTAATTCCGAGCTGGTCTCCGAGAGGACAGTTCGACCTTCCTTCTAGCAGGTATATGTCCGCAACCTTGAAGAGAGAAGCGGAGTCGCAAGCCTGACATTGCGTATGGGGAACAGAACGGACTTGATCTTCATGTCCGTAAACCTAAACCGAAAAATGACGTTTAGTTAGAACGTATGTCCACTTGTCAGGGCAGCTCAGCGCACACAGTGCCATATTGGATCAATGCGCCGGAATGTTGTTCGCGAGGCCGAATCCGGACTTGACCCTGATCTGGAGTCAGCCCTCATGCCAGCAAATAGCATGAAATCAAACGTGCACCCTGTCTGCGGGCTCTTTGTATGAAACTGCTCAACCATGTTTGCAAGCCCTAACGCCCAACCCGAACCCCAAATCAAGCCGGAAACCCCAACCCCCAAAAACTTTAGAAGATTGTTGCATCGCCCCTATTGCTGAGACGTGTTCCTGTTCAGACTCTCATATCTGCAAGAGCTATTTGGGAGGGAGGGAGAGAGTCAGAGAGAGAGAGAGAGAGAGATTTGTTGAATGTCGTAATTGCTGTTGTGTGTCGGATATGTCATGCAGTCCGAGCTCTCAAGGTGCTTCCTCTCCGTGCCCATGTTTTGCCAGCCGTGCCAAACTGTGGTTTGCAAAGTCAGACAACCCGGAGTGCCAGGTAGTCAAAACCAGTTGAAACCCAAGAGTTGAATCTGAACATTTGACCCCAGCCACAGCCGCAACCATGGACATTAGTTTCCGCTTTCAAGTGACCCGAGCGTCATATCCTAAATATCTTCCGAAGCTTTCAATGATGACAAAGATCGTGTTCAGGACGCGAGCTGAATGTTTATGTTTTAAGGCATGTTACTGAGAAAACTGCAAAATGTGTGAACATGTAACATTAGCTCGGGCCCTTTCCTTCGTTTAAAATCCCGTTCTTGGTCTTACTTGCTTGAC
The DNA here is from genome assembly GCA_905231915.1 of Symbiodinium necroappetens. NCBI lineage: Eukaryota > Dinophyceae > Suessiales > Symbiodiniaceae > Symbiodinium > Symbiodinium necroappetens. Next base: position 19,111 of record CAJNJA010032831.1, read on the forward strand.
GGTAGAAATGCCCATCATTGGCATTTTGTGGCAATTCCTTCTGTCAAGGTACCTTGGTTATTCTAAAACATATCTATGGCCTTACTTGCATTCGGAGCTCCGCAGCCGAAAAGCCAATGCCTCCAATCATGGAATTTTCGCAGTATCCCTCAGCAATAGTCGGCAAAATGAGGAATTACAGCGGGGTTGCAGGGTTTCGAAACAGCGCTTTAGACTTGTGTAGAGGTTACAAAAGGCGAAGCGCTTCGGGCTTGACACCGGAAGTGGTTATACTAGGGACAATTATCATGCATTTTTTCGTTACAATGACAATAAGATACGCTGGTTACTAAAGGTAAAGACGCCCACCCCGAAGCCGTTACACGCCACGAATCTTCATGGAATCGTTTGATAGGAATGCTGGAAAAGAAACCACCACACCGGCACACAACACTTGTACGTGCTGAGCAAGACAGGCAACAGCTGTCTTCGACGACCTTGTGGCGTCCATGAAGGATAGCAAGGCTTTCAACAGGCAGGTTCTAGGACCTGGGTTCAGGATTTAAGGTTGCCTTACGTTTTTGCAACAGGGTTCTGAGTTCTGGGCTTGTGTTATGGTTTAGGGCTTGTACGCTCTTCAGAGTTGTTACAAGGTCTGTATCGGCTGAGCATTCGGTTGGGCTTACTGAGCTTGCACTTGGTTGTGCTGTCGAACGTTTGTGATGAGAAGCTTGAGCAACAAGGCCAGTATGTGGCAGGGTTCATTAGCCCAACTTCCCAAACCCGTAAATGCCAGTATGGCGAAGCCCTCTAAGCAGTGTCAGGGTTCTTACAATGAGTGCATATGAGTACCCATAAGATGTCCGGTCACGATTTCTTTACGACTTCCGGTGTTGGGGTGTGTAAAGTGCACGTCAGCTTTTGCTGCAGAACTGCAGTTTCAGAGAAAGCAGAGATTTTGACATCACTGATCAAGGCGGCATGCCGCATAGACTTCAAGATCCGGAATCCCTGAGCCTGCAGAACACTGAAACTGAATGCGGAGCAGCGCAAGAGGACAAAGGATGACACGTGAGTCAGTGCGGTCGTGCGCTACAGAGACATTTTCGGTGCCCGCACCTTGACTTTGTCGAAGCCACAGGAACACTTAGCCCAAGTCGTGTCATGGCCCTGGATTACATCAGGCCACCCAAAAATAACCAGAAGGTCCGTCGACGGACATGAGTGAAGTGCTCAGCAGGCTGGCAAGGGCTGCCCTTCAAGTGTTACCCTATCTGTAACCTCACGAAAGCTGCGACAATGCATGTCGCGCTAAATCCTTTATTTATCGAAGCTATTGTTTCCATGCCTATATATATATATATGGGATCTTCGTGCTTCTAGAACATACAGGCACGATGTCTTCTGTCATCGCATAGTCATACACTTCAAGTAGAGTGTTCTTCGCCAGCAGAAACAATGTCCTTCAAGCTTAAGCCCCAACGCCTCAAGCTACTATCGGGGTCCCTCGCGATCCTAAACCCTATACATACAATGCAAGCCGTAAGCCCCATAAGTTTATGTGCCTTTTGACAATTTAGGGCTTAGGGTTTAGGGTTCAGGGTCGCCGCACCTTGGAACCCTGGCTTTTTCAAAGGCTCCGATTTCGTAACAGCGAGATTCAAGCTGCAGGATAGGTACATCGTTGAATCTCCGACATCGGGCCGTACGATATTCAACATTTTCAGGGCCCAACTGTTAGGATTCTATCTAGGCTGTAGGTGGGGCTTGACTAATTAAGTTTGAGGGTTCAGAAACTAGTGTATGGTCTTTAAGGTTCGGGGTTCAGTTTAGTTACTGCTTTCCGGCCAGGGCCAACATTGCAGCAGAGACCTTGCAGCTCTACTGGGTCCGCACGCTGCGGATACTTTGACGATTTGTGCAAGCTTTACGAACTTAGCTTAAACCCCTAAGCCGCGCTAAACCCTGAACCCTATGGTCTGCAAACCTAGTCCGGCTAGACTCGAACTTATGCCCGAAACGGTTGTGGGTTTAAGGTTTTGTGTCTAGGGTCCATGGCTTCGGGTTTTAGGTGTATGAGCTTAGGCTTAAGCTTGGGGTTTTAATGTTCCGGGATGTTCCGGGCTTAGATTGTACATGCAGATAGTTGGACCAGCACCGCCCTCTCACAACAAAAGTCAAGTTTGAACACCACTGACCACCAAGACTAGGACCACATTCAGCTAGTAACGAAATCCAGCACCATCTGAAGCCACAGCACGATGAGGTTGATATGCTCTGCAGATGCACTTGACCCACAGCAAAGCCACAATCCTAAAGGAAGCCTTCCCGGAAGGGACCCTAAGCCCTATATAGACCATGAACCCCTATCGTCCAAACCCCGAGCCCGTAATCCCCTATCGATCGAAGCCTTGTAAAACCCCTCCGCGGAAACCGCTCGCACCCAAGGAACTACACGGAGGCCAAGCGCCTTTGGCAGGACTTTTTTGGGCCTCTCGCTGAGCTGTAGGGTTTATATAGGAGGGTAGGGGTTTCAGGGGTCAGGGGTTAACGATTGGGGTTGGGTTGTTCTTGCAGCTTTTTTTTGCGATTGAGCGTTTTGTTTTGTTGCTGAAGGCTTTTGGGTTTCAGGTTGTTCGGTTTTTGCCCTAGAAACCCTACGATCCTAATCCCAAGTACCATATCATTGGGTCCTTTGGACCCTGAACACCCCTTTAAAACCCTGCACATCCTTATAGATCCCTTATGGAACTCTCATGGAGCCCCCCAATTTCTTGGGTCCTTTGGACCCTCAGGGAAAGAAGCACCCCAAATCATAGAAATACTCCCCAATATGAAGTCCTACATTCTAATATTAATTTAGCTACTTAGGACCCTGAAAATGAACCCTAAACCCTTCTAGTACGCTTATAGACTGATAGAAACCTTTAAAGGACCCCTACAGGAACATCTTCAGGGGAACCCCAGGACCCTTTGAGAAGATACGATTGATGATATAAATCCTGCCTGAGGAGCTCTTGGCGCCTTCCTTGGAGCCGCATCTCAAGTACTGGGCTCTGAGAGGCCGGCGCTCCGAGTTTGGGGCGGTGGGGGCGGGGGGGGGGG
>CAJNJA010032842.1:8000-30003 GCA_905231915.1 Symbiodinium necroappetens
GGTTTACAGGGTTAGGGTTTAGGGTTTAGGGTTTTGGTTTAGGGTTTAGGGTTTTGGGCTAAAGCCGATGACCCTAAGCCCCCTAAGCCTAGAGTCGATAACCCTATAAAGCCTAAAGCCCCTACGCCCCAAGACCGAAACCCGCGAAGCTTTACATTCCATAACGCCCGACACCCTAAGCCCCTTCTTTGAACCCCCTAATAAACCCTAAACCCTAAAACCCTAACCTCCTAACCTCCTAACCTCCTAAACCCTAAACCCTATTTTAAATCCGAAACCCTAAACCCTAAAACCCTGAACCACCCGAGACTCTAAGGCCCCTACCAACTCCTGAGCCTAAGCCCTGAAGCCCTACACTCCAAACCCTAAACCCCTACAGCCCTAAACCTTGAGTTTAGGGTTTAGGGGTTTAGGGGTTTCGGGGTTTAGGGTTACATCCTATACGCCCTGAAACCCCGGACACTCAAGACCCTATAAAACCTCTCAAGCCCCCATAAACCGATCCGTATTATAAGCCCTGAACCCCGGAACTCCGAAATCCCCGAGAGCCCGAAGCCCTGGAGCCCAAAAGCCCCCCACCCCCATTAAGGCAGGGGCCTAAAGAGTTACCAATGCTACTCTTGATGATATAGAAATCCTGCATTACCTTAAGGACCGGAACCTATGGGAATTAGGGTCTATTCGTTCTGATGGGTAATGCAAGATTTATACCATCAGCCGCTTTTTTGGGTTTCTTATCATAAACCCTAAACCCCAAACCCTAAACCCTAAACCTGATTAAGGCCCCTCTATTACGCAAAGCCTTCCTTGGCCTGCGAGGAGAGCCTCGGATTGTTGGAGCCGGAGTACTTCCGCGCCTGGGCGAAGAAGGCCTAGGAAGGATTCACCTAAGGGTTCCTTCGGGTTTTGTTGTTCTTTAAGGGTTTATGGTTTAGGGGTTTAGGGTTTAGGGGTTTAGGGTTTAGAGGGTTGCTTCAAGTTCATTTCCTGTTTTAAGCGCTTATTTACGGGAACCATAGTCAGAGACCCTGCGGAGGCAGGTTCTATTAGAGTCAAGGTAAACCCTAACCTCCTAAACCCTAAACCCAAACCTCCTAAACTCTAAACCCTAAACCCTAACCTCCTCAAGCCTAGACCCTATAAACCCTAACCTCCTAACCTCCTAAATCCTAAACCCTAACCTCCCAACCCCGAGACGCGAAGACATCAACCCAGCGGTATAGTTTGGACGAACTCGTGCCCTTCTAAGCCCTTTAATCGACGGTTAAGGGCTTGGGACTCGGGTTTAGGGGTTGGGATGCAGGGTTTGGGGCTTAGGGGTTTGGATTTAGGGTTTAGGAGTCAGGGTTTAGGGTTTAGGGGTTTGGTTTAGGGCTTTGGATGTAGGGTTTGTTAGGGGTTTGGTATGGGGTTTAGAGTGCTAGGGACTTGGCCCTGTCCGAAGTCCATGCTCAAAATAGCCGCAAGCGCCAACATAACAACCCTGAAGCCTTAAACTCCTGAACGTGGCCCTAAAGCCAAAACCTTTCAAATGCCCTTGGTAATGGAACCCACAAGACACTCATAAAACCAGATCTAGCCCTATAGATCTCCTCAAATCCGAGTTTGCCATGCTCAGGAAAGTTTGGACGCTGGCAGAAGAGGCATGGACATCTCGGATTGAACCAGGGTTTTTGTGCTGAGGGCTTTTTGGACTCAGGGTCTACATTCTGGTTGTTTTGAGTTGTTTTTCGTTTCGTTTTGGGTGTTGGGGCTCATGTGCCCGTGCCTACTTACATAAATAGGGTGTAGGGGTTTAGGGTTTCCCTAAACCCTAACCCCAAGGGTCCTATGTACCCATCTAGTAGAATGTATGGTTTCTATGTTGGGAATTACTATAAATTATGATTTAGGGAAGTATCACCCATAACAGTACATAGGACCCTTTGGGTAAGGAAACAACTCTCGGACTGCCAAGTCACTCGGCCAAGGATCTTCCATGCAACCGACAGCCTACGCCTCGAATCATGGAGTTTTGGGTTTAGGGTTTTGGGTTTAGGTTTAAGGTGTAGGGTTTTCGGGTTTAGGGTTTAGGGTTGGAGTTTCTGAATCAACGGCCCGCAAAACCCTCACCCACCCAAAAATGAAACAACCAAAGCCTAAACCCTAAGCCCTAAACCCTAAACCCTAACCTTAAACCCTAAGCCCTAGGCCCTAATCCCTAAGCAAAGCTTGGAAGGATACCTTAGCGGTGTCTCGAGTTCGCCCGGATGGAGGTCATTTCGGGGTTTGGCGGGTTGTAGGCTTCAGGGCCGAGGGGTTTTAGGTTTAGGGTTTAGGTCCGAAGCCCCTGACACGAGCCCTGTGAGTAGGTCCAACTTACGTGGTTTTTGCGAGCTTCTGAGATTCTGAGCTGGGAGTTTAGCCTAAACCCTAAACCCTATAAACCCACAAACCCTAAACTCTAAACCCCGAACCCTATAAACCCTAGACCCTAAACCCTAAACCCCTGACCCTAAACCCTAAACCCCTAACCCTAAACCCTGAACCCAAAACCCAAAACCCTAAACCCCTTTTGGGAGGTATGGCCGGGACAACCTCGACCTCTCCCTGCATTTCCTGGAGGAGAGCCCAGCAGGGAGCTACTCTGGATCTAGGGTTTAGGGTTTAGAATTCAGGGTTTAGGATTCAGGGTTTAGGGTTTAGGGTTTAGGGTTTGGATTCTTGTTTCGGAAGATGATTCGCAGCGAATCCCAGAAAGTTGGAACATGGGCTTTGGAGGATTGTTGCCAGGATCCCTTATACGTTACCTCAAGGGCTTAAGGGCATCAGGATACTAATGCTTCAACTTTCTGGCTTCTACTATAACGGTTTAGGGTTTGGAATGTAGAGGTTTAGGGTTCAGGATTTATACGGGGTCCTTGTAGGTTTCTATATTATATGGATATTCTAGAGAGTTGAGGGGTTAGGGTTTCGGATTCAGGGGTTAGGGTTTAGTTATATTCTAGCGGTTTAGGGTTTGGGATGTAGGGATTTAGCTTTGCGGCAGTTTAGGGGTATTTAGGGTTTCCTTTTCAAGGGTCTTGCATGAATGTTATAGAGTGTTGAGGCGTTAGGGTCCGGGAACTGGTGTTTCAGTTCCGGGCCTTGCTTCTGCTTTTTTAGGATGATTAAGGATCTGGGGTTTAGGTTTTAGGCTTTCTAAACCCTAAACCCTAAACCCTAAGCCCCGGTGGAGCCGCCCTGCAGCCTTGCCGCCGCTGCCACCCGCAAGCATAAATCGCCGACAGCCCGCTCCGAGGTTGGTCCTGGGCCTAATGCAATGTAGAGGCCTGAATAAGCAGAATAGGGTTTTGGGCTCCTTTATGGTATAGATACAACAAGGTCAAGGAACCCCCAAAATACTATTGGTAATTATCTATTGCATGTTCCTAGCCGAGATGGAGGAGAGTTCAGGCTGCAACTGGCACTCAGACAGACCCTCGGGGTACTGACAGCAGGCCTCTACTGGCGCTTCGGGCACAAAGAAGGGGCAGGCGTGGCATAGACCGCGCTGCGGCCACAGGCGAGGCCGAACCACCCGAACTCGTTTGCAGGAGCGGCAGGCTGCAGCCGGGCAGGGGCCACACCCGGCCAGGGCGAATGCAGACGACGCGGAGCGTGACCGCCGGATGCGTTGGGCGACCCGGGAACTAAGTGCCACGAGAAGGTTGACTGTTGCAATCGTGGTGCGGAATCCAGTCGCACAGCATGAAGGGGTTGTCGCGAGTCGGGATTGGCTTGAAGCTACGGCTGTCAGCCTACTCGCTCCGATATGGATCTTGGTATAGGCCTGGCCCCACGACCCCGAACATCAGCCTTCAAATTCAGGCATCGCCGTTCGGGCGTAGCTTGAGGCGTTGGGTCTTAGGATTACAGTAAGCCTTTCCGGCTCTGCGCTACATGCAGCCTTGCATCCCAGCCCTAAACCCTGAACCCCAATTCCAAAAGCCGATGCTTGCGCTCCAGGAAGTCTTTGAATCGCAGCTGGAGCCACGCATTCAACAGGCGGAGTGGCATGGCGAAACAGCTTCAATTCTCACGCATGAGTGTTTATGTCAATCTTGAATCGGTTCCAAGACCCTAAACCCTAAACCCAACCCTAAAACCCTAAACCCTAAACCTTCAAGATCTGCAAGGATCAGAATCAGAGTTCCTTGAACACATTTCATGTGCGTATGTGGTCCTCTGTGCTTTGGGTGTGTATGCTGGTCCCCAGTGTCATGAATCAGAGAGAAGGCTGGCTGTTAAGCCATGGGAATGGGAGTCGTTCTCTTTCCGAGTGTGTGCTTTTCGGCCGCGAATGTAAGGGGTCGGAATAAATACTCAGACTTAGGGTTCCGTATGATAACTTGAAATCTACAATCTACCCCCTACAACCGTCTTCGAGCTATAGGGTCTATCTTTCAGTTTTGGATAAGGTTCGGTGTACATGCACCCATAGACTGACAGATCGCGTTGGTCACAGAAACTTCGTGAAATAACAGGTTAACAATGCTCCCCAGTAGTGCCCTTTGCCCGTTGGGTTCCCTTATTAAACCAAATGGGTAGTTCTCTAAATTGGGTTCCCATGTTAAGTATCCAGAAAAGTGCAGCACCCGCATAAACCGGACCCTTTTTAGGGTCCTAATTTTTAGAGAACTACCCCAAATAAGTAGGAAAATGGCTACCCTTGTATTCAGGGGCTATTCAGCAACCTTGGTTTAATGCTAGAGCTATTCACTAGGCTTTCCGCAACATGGGATCATTACCAGAGCGACTCTCCGATAAGTTTCGGGTTTGGCGGGATCCCTAAACCATCTTACACCCTAAACCCTAAACTTGCAAAACCCCTTTTTGAAAAAAAATCCTAAACCCCGAAACCCTACACCCTAAATCCCTAAATTCCTACACCCCACGAGCCATTCCCTTGCAGTAGACGCAGAATCCCTGAGCCCTCAAACCCTTTTCGAGTCCTACCAAATCCTCAAGACCCCCTGTATAGGATAAAGACTTCCTTATGGAAGCCGACCCGAAACCCCTAAAACCTGACCCGAAGTCTAATAAAGCCCGAATAGAGCCCTCATCGAAGCCTCGGCTCCCAAATCCCAAGGCAATGGAGCCCTCGAAGGAGCCCTTAACAACCCAAGGTCTCATACACTTCCTGACCCCCTTACAAAATGCCTAAATCCCCCAAACCAATGGAAACTGAAATGCCGAGACAGCCCTAAGCAATACTTACGGCATCAGAAGAAAAAAAAGGCTCTCTGGACATCACCGAAAAGCCCGGTAGCTTTTCTTTCCTGGGACGGTGGTGCCCAGAGACTCCAAATTAAGGAATATATACCTCAAATAAAAGTAAGAACCCTAATAAGATATAAGGTATATTCCTTAATTAAGGAATGTACCCCAAATTATAATGAGAACCCTGATAAGATTTAAAGTATATTCCTTCATTAAGGGGTTTTGGAGTCTCTGGGTGTTTCGGAGGCACTGGAGAGCTGCCCAGCGGTCGTGCCCGGAGACCCGTTGGCTCTGCCAAGGGTCGAGTTGTTGCTGTATTCCCAGAGGGTCCAAGTAGCATTATAGTAGCTACTTAGTGGCATTTGGGTCTTCGATGTTTGATAATTGTTTTCCATGTTTGATAGTTATTGGCCGGGATGCTCGTCATAAAATAGGATTCGATGCGACTTCAACGAATTTCGACGAAGACTTGGTAGCTTTTCTGTATGTACATATACGTTTGCATGCTCGTGTATATGTATACATACATATATATATATATTCCGACGCAGTCTCTATAAATAAATAAATATATATATATATGCGTGTATATACTGTGTATATGTATGTATGCATGCATGTATGTAGCTATGTATGTCACACCGCAAGGCTGCCCTACCGTCCCTCCTCCCCTACCCCATGGTATCCTCGACACTAGAGCATATATATATATACATACATATACATATACATATACATATACATATACATATACATATACATATACATATACATATACATATACATACATATACGTATACGTATACGTATACGTATACGTATACGTATACGTATACGTATACATATACATATACATTTACATATACATATACATATACATATACATATACATATACATATACATATACATATACATATACAATATATCTATATATATGTATATGTATACACACAATATGAACACCGCGCCACTCCACAAAAAGGGGGAGGGCTACTGTAGGAGTGTATGCTTTCGGGTGCTTGTCTTTGCGGGGCTGCGCGTTTGCAGGTAACACTCCTAAAGGATCATGCCAGTTGGTCAGGTCGCTGTCGTTCAGAATGTTTCGGGCTTAGGGTTTAGCCGTTATACATACAGAACAGACCTGAAAGGGGTGCGCCAATAGGTGTTTTGAGGGTAGGGTAAGGCCTGTACTGTGCAAGTACAGTTGCCCCGTTGGGCCATGAGTTTTCGCCACAGCTTGATGGACACGATCCTGCAATACATACATGATTCCGGTGATCTAGCTCACTTCATGTAGTGCAGGGCTTTGAAATGCTTAAGACTTTGTCGCATTGAGAAGGCGGTTTCGAAACAAACCGGGCACAGGTCTCAGACCCTCAGCCCGAAGCTGGGTCTCGTGAACCTAGTTTAAGGTTACCATAAGAAGGAAGCCAGATGGTTTATTCCATAGGTCCCTTTTATGCTAACTTAGAATACTCTCCTTAGCACGAACCCAGTAAACCCTTGAGCTTCACAAGATCAGTGACTTCAGAGTGTAAGTTGTTCGAGCCACTCCGAGGTTGGAGGTGATGATGAATTCCGTGCTCCTTGTGGAGACGAGGCCCTCCGCAGAGAGACCACAAAGTGAAGAGATTTTGGGCAGGGCCTTAGGAATCTTCAGGCCTTTGAAGCCTCACGGGTTGGGCACCCGGGGGTCGAACTGCGTGGCTTGGTTTCTGGGTGTCCAGTCTACCTTCGATTTGAGTCCGGCTCCTCTGCTCGTGCTGAGACCCTAACCCCTAAAGCCTAAACCCCTAAACCCTTGAACCCTAAACCCTAAACCCTAAACTCTAAACCTAACTTACTCAGGAAGACGCAGTCCTTCTGCTTTGAGGCAGAAAGGGGCCTCCTCCACAACGCACTGACGTCTATAACCCACTCAACCCCAACTCTGAAGCCCTGGACCATGAAACCCGAAACCCTACACATAGGCTCCACTATAGCTCCTTTTTGTGGTGTGTATTTAGGGCCTTTTAAAAGGTGATCCCTAAAAGGAACTACTACGGAGCCTATGGGTAGAACCTAAACCCCCACCTTGGGATCCGCTTTTCCCGATCCACAATCCTCGACCCTGAACCCAAGAAGGCTACATATCAGAAATACCGGTTTAGGGTTTAGGGCCTACTGCACAGGTAACTGGGCTGCTTACCCAAGGAACCCCAACCCGTCTGATATGTGGGTGTTAAAAACCGAAGCTTTCAAAGTGGCTTGTAGTCAAGCCTGCATTTGGCGTACAACATGCCCAGTATATAGCCCGGCAGCAGAAATTGTGGTTCCCTGTATACCAAAGCTCCTGAGCCGAATTCAACAATTCAAAACCCTTCGCCCGAAAAACAAAAGTCCTTTTCTACACCCCGAGCCAAACTCCCAATCCTAAACCCCGCCGTGACATTCCAAAGCCTCAAAACCAAACTCTTAACTTTTCGTAAAAGTTCTCATAGACCTATTGTATAGAAGGTCGGACAATCCATGACATGATAAGGGTCCATGTACCCAAATAGTATATACTTTGGTTCCAAAATATGCATACTGGGATGACTTTTAAAGGCCAAAGTATTCACTACTTGGGGACATGGTCCTTAGGGACACCATGTAGGCGCATGGACCCTTATACTGACGGCGAAGACTGCTTTTGATTTCTAGCTGTTGCATACTGTCCATGGGAACCCAGTCTCTGGATTCTTGCTTTGCGGTTTTAGGGTTTTATTGGAGTTATGAGGGTTTAGGGTGTATAGGGTTTAGGGTTGTATTGGGGTGATTAGGGTTTAGGGTTTATGGGGTTTAGGGTTTATAGGGTTTAGGGTTTTATTGGGGTGATTAGGGTTTAGGGTTTATCGGGGCTTCGGGCTTATAGAGTCTAGGCTGTTTAGGGTACATGGACCTCCAAACCCTAAACCCTTAAAGGAACCCCTTGGGATCCTTATCTTAAAGGAAGCCTACATGAGAGCATGGAGCCTTAGGGTAGGGGGACCCCCCATTACAGAACCCTGTAGTGCCCGCCCTTGAAGGGGGAAATCTGGAGTGCCCCTTAAGGGGTATATAGGCTGGGTGAGCAAGATTTCTGGCAATGACAAAGCCCTTAGCCCTTCATGATCCCTTCAGGGTTCCCTAAACCCTAAACCTCTAAACCCTAAACCCCTAAACCCTAAACCCTAAACCCTAAGCCCCTCCAGGGATGGCCGACGAGCTGCCCAGCGGTTCCTTCTTCAAATCTTCAGACGCACGGAAGCAGATCATTGTTGAGATTGGAGAGGGTTGTGAGTCAGCGTTCTCACGCGGTTCTTGCAGAGGTTGAGGATGTTATGGTTCATTTTAAATATGTTTAGGGTATTGGTCTAGTCTAGGGTTTTGAAGTATCGAGGGAAGGTCCCGAATGGTTGATGTTTTAGGGTAGGGGGACCCCATTATCGAACCCGATAGTACCCGCCCTTGAAGGGGGGGAACCCTATTGTGCCCTTTAGGGGGCTGGGTAAGGGATTTTGGATTCTTTGGGCTTAGGGGTGTTTGGCGTTTGGGGGTCGAGGTTCTGGGATTCGGCTTTTGATGGGCTGTTGGATTTCGAGAACAAGCGGGTTTAGGGTTTAGAGGTTCAGATTTTAGGGTTTTGAGGGCAACTGAGCATATCGACACTCACCCAGGATATCGCGACCAACTGTTCGAGCAACTGCCAGACGACATCCGCAGGAGGCAGGGCTCAGCCGCGCACTTTTTATAAGAATCGGAGCCAACTTTGACATTTAGGGCAGGGGTTCTTGTACTGGGGGGGGAGGGGGGCTGGGGTTCACAGCGAGTTTGTTTGCAAGGGTTTATACCGACCAGAACCCTGGGTCGATCCTTAGACAAGGTTTGCGGCTTACGGGTTTAGGGTTCTAGGGCCTTTAGGGTTTAGGGTTTACGGTGATTGCCCCGGAGTGAAGGCAACTTGAGCAGCTGATGCTCGAGTGGAATGCTGACATCGCCTACGTGTGCCCTCGTTTCAGTCAGCCGCAGGTGCAGGATGGCCAGGATGGATCGAGTTATTGGGGTTCAGGCTTTGCGGTGGATTTGATAGTTACTGCCTTTCCCTTAGCATCAAAATAGCCCAAAAGCCTTATATAATAGGGTCTTTGGGCCCAAGAGCCTTAAAATATGAGTCCTTCGATGCTCAGGGTTTGTCCTTTGGGCTATAGGCTTGTGGTATTCTGACTTCCGTCCTAGCTCCCTGGGGTGTCGAATTTTTGCCCCAGTTTAAGGTTTCGGAGACTCAAACCCCCCAGGCCCAGGGCTGGGAGGAAGAGGACGCTGAACCCCGAAACCCCGAAGGCCAGAGCTCCATGAAACCACAGAGTTGAGGCATACGTCTATATGGGGTAGTTCTCTAAACTAGGGTCCCCGTTTAGGTCCTCAATATTGTAGGGCACCCTTATAAAAAAGGGCCCCAGCCATACTTCTATATACTTCTCAGCTGGGTCGAGCATGGGCTTGAAACCCTCAGTCTTAGCCCTAAATTACGCCACCCCCTGAAAGGCGCCTAAGCTTCAGAAGCAGGTCCAAAAAAAGCACCGGTTGCCGTCGTTTCAGTTTCTATGGATCCTAATACGTTCATGTCCGAAAACCCAGACTCTTGTCACATCATGACAGCTTAGTCTTACCTCGAAGACATTGGAACCCGGTCGGCAAAGAGAAAGGGCCCTGCCACCAGCTGCCCAGATTGCACAGGCCTCTGAGCAATCCGTTGTATCCTAGACCCTTTCGTTTGTGCATAGTTTCCTTGCTATTCTACGCCCCCAGGTTCCTATTATTGAGGCCCCTATAGATTTCCCAAATTTGTCTGGGCCTGGGCAATAAACCGAGTTGTTTTGCGGGTTGCAGCAACTGTCGCTTGACTCCACATAGCCCCTGTGGGTTTGCCAGACGAGATCAGCCTTTCACTCCTTCTATGCATAACTGTCATCATACCTCTCTCTCTCTCTATATGTATATGTATATATAGACACACATCTAATATGTATATGTATGTCGTAGAGACGTCATGCTTGGGAACCTGCCGTGGCCGAGGACGAAAACCAGTGCCCAGAGTCTGACGACTGCAGCATCGCACGGAGCCTCTCAAGCCTCCTTGGCCTCGACAGGTTCCTTACATGAGGCCGCTTGACAGCTCTTGGCTGCTGAGAGTTGAGGGTTTTCTTGTCTTCGAAAACGCTTCAAAAGGCCTCGCCGGTGGAGACATCTCCTCTTGCAGAGATCTCTCCCCTCGCGGAAACCGATGCCCGCTGAGCTGCGAGCCGTTTGAGTCTAGCTTGGGGAAAAGTGTTCCGGGTGTGCACAGCGTGACAGCGCCGAGAGGTGCTCTCTGTGCCTTCTGCCTGCGTTTTCAGGTGGAGTTTGATCTTTCTCTTTGCAATTTCAAGGGGTGCTGCTCGTTTCTCAAAAGAGAAAGCGTGCAAGCCAGGCGATCGCAGTCGGATCCACTTCTGGAAGAAGCTTGCGGAAGCAAAACAGGACTCGCAAGAAAGTCAAGACTTGAGCCTCGGCCTGACAGGCAGAGTTGCCGCATGGCCGCACGGCATGAAGCCATGTCTACGGGGCCAAAATCCACACTGAGTTCGAAAACTTCTGCACGGATATCATCCGTCTGCGAGCTGCGAGCGAGCCGTCCACAAGGAAAACCCGTTGCAGAAGCCCGCCAGCACGCATCAAAGCAGTTCACGCACAGAGCCACACACACACACACACTCTCGAGACTCTCACGTGGTGGTGTGCACAAACAGCCTCAGCAAATGGCGGACGCGGCAGCCGGCTGCGAAAGCATCAAATTGGCCATGCAAGATGCGAGATGCACACCGGGAGCACCGACAACACTATGTGATCACATCGCAGACGCGACATGCAGAACGTGATCTCTGAGCTGCCAGCAACACGTGACAGTGCGGCAAAAGGCAGAAGGCCACACTGTAGGGTGCCTGTCCCTCGCCGCAGCTCCCTCACGCGTAGACTCGTGCCGGGCAGATTCGAGGAGCGCAGCTCTTTTGCAGGCAGTGGCAGAGATCGCTGCAGCGACGGTGATCCAGTCCTGCTGGAGGCGGCTGCAAGGGGCTGGGCTGGGCGCTGAGCACGGCGCTGCGCTCTGCTGCAGGGCCCACAAGGAGCGGCTCTCGCTCGGAAGCCGGCCGCACGAGGGCGCCGAGGCCGCCGCAAGCGTTGTCTGCGCTCGCCCTCGTGCAAGGCCTGGCGGAGGCCGTCTTCCACCGCCGTGCGGCCATCTGCATCCAGCGCGGCTGGCGCAGCTCCGGCGCGGCTTTCTCTCTCTCAAGAGAATAGGGGGGGTGCCAGTGCATGTGTCGAGATGATTGCGAGAAGTGGTGGTGGTATAGGGCCCCTTGTGGCCTGGCCAAATGCGCGAGCGCCAGGCTGGAACTTGCTGAAACGGCGCTTGGAGCTCCTGCAAGGCCGTGCCCCCGAAGTTGCGGGAGTTGTTCCGTCAGAAAGAGAGTCGAGAAAGGGTTGAGAGAGAGAGAATCTTGCGCGTGCTCAGCAGTCGCAGGCGCGCTCCGATTGACCCGTTCCGCGGGAAGCTGAGCCAAAACCCGCAGTGGCAAAAGAGAGCGTGACTCGTTCGTGCGACTCCGAGATCCGAAGCCCCGTGGTCTACGTCGAGGCGCGTCGATGCGGGAGCACCCGCTCTGGACTATAGGCCTATATAGAGGCTCTAGAAGCGCAAGCCCTATATTTGCATGCTCTCGCTCTCTTTCAGCTCAGCTCTTCTCAGCTCCTCTGCTCTTCTCTGCTCTCTCTCCTCTCTCTTTCTTCTCTTTCTTCTCTCTCTCCTCTTTCTCTCAGCTCTGCCTCTGAGGAGCGGCTCTTTCTGGGCTTGAACTTCATCGCGGCACTGGAGCGCTTCCCTCCCGCCCTCCCGGCCGGGGCCCAAGAAGCAGCGCAAGCTGCGCGGAGTGAAGAGGGGACGCGGGGCTTTTTGTGGCCGAGGAGTCTCGGCTGGGCTTCGGCTTTGCGAGCGAGGCGGCGCCGGGGCTTTGCGGGTGGTTTGCTCTTCGAAGTTGACATCCGGGAAAGACTCTTACCTGAAGGCTTCTCATGTTCCAAGCTTTGCCATTTCGACGCCGCTCACTCCTTGCTTTTGCTCGCCCAATCGCTCTCTCGGCCATCTGGAGGTCCATGTTGCGTTTTGGGAGGTCTGTTTGCTGGTATTGGATAGTTGTGGCGTGGCGGGGTGGGCTGAGGTGGTATACGCCCGCGGATCGATCGGGCTTGTGGAATCCTGGGTGTGCTGATGCAACATTGCGCACAACTTCCAGCAAAAAGAAACTGCGCTTTCTCCAAGCAAAGGAGGGGAGGTGATCGAAAGGGCCCGAATGTGTCGCACGCTGGAGCCAGCAATGCTCATGATAGATTGTGTCAGTGCCACCACTCAGCAATGCTTTTTTTATCACCGACCTGTTTCTGTCAGAAAAGCCGCCAATACGATGTTCAGACTGCCACCGAGCAGTACGCCCAGATTGTGCCAAAAAGAGCCACCAGCATTACAGAATCTAGCGGAAAGAGCAACCAAGACTTGAGGGGCGCAGCCAGCCGAATTCTCTGGCGCCGCTTTCGTGACAAAGCGCCATCTAGGGCCAAGACGAGTTGTCAGGCAGGCACCAGGCCAGGTCGGGTCAGACACCGAGACCCGATAGTATGGTATGTCATGACCCGCCTTGGGACAAAGGAAGCATTGCCCAGATAGGGTAGAGACGTTTGTGACGATTCACGTTTGATCAGACAAAAGCCTTCAAACACCTCTGTGCCAGATATCGTCGTGTAGTGCCATCTGCTATAGGAAAAATGTTGGAAACGGGGCCAGTCAGATTGGGGCCGAAGGCCAACACACACACACGCACACAAACAAACAAACAAACAAACAAACAAACAAACAAACAAACACACACACACACACACAACACACACAGCACACACAACACACACACACACACAACACACACACACACAACACACACACACACCACACACGCAACACACACACACAACACACACACACACCATGGATATTTTCGTTGCCAAGCATGCGAGACACAAGGAATGGCATACGCAGTTTGATGGGGTATGGTGGTTGGTAGTGCTATACTACTGGTTCGCACCATGGCACCTTTCGTTGGCCTGCCACTCAACCGGAGGCACCGGTGCTGCTTGCTGCGCCGCAATCACCGGGTGCCCTCGGCCGGAATGCCGCACTTCAGCAAAGGCAAAGGCATTGTGTCGAGTCAGGGGACAGCGACGGAGCCGGTGCAGTCCATGCGCACGCGCCGTGATCCCAGCTCTGGCAATGGATTCAGGATTCGTTTCATATGCATTGCAATTCGGTGTTTTGACCAGTGGCAGAGCTCGGAGGTGCTCTCGAACTCGGAGCTTGCCCAAGTGGTTCCTTTCGGAGGCCGTCGCAAAGAACAAAGGCAACAAGAGAGCGGGACTTGGAGCGGGTCTTGGGCCGAGGCGCAGCTGCAGGAGTCAAAGGGCGACGGCGCGTCCCTGCGGCCCGTGCGAGGCTTGCAGGCGCGTGCATATCGCCCTTGCAGTCACCGTTGCACGATGTACGATGGTGTAGGATATACACCACGACAAAAATCACAGATAGCAGACGTGCGCCAGGGGTTGCTGCTGGAGGGCATCTCAGAGGAGAAACCAGGTACAAAAGGGCAGTCAGTCACTCGATGCATTGCCGATTGCAGGAGCGAACGATCGAGGTGCCGTCGCCCTTTTTGGAGACTGTCGCCCGCACTTGTGCTGCCGGTGCTATGGAGAAGGAGCCTTTCGGCCTTTTTCTAAGCGGGAGAAGAAAAGAGAGAGGGAGGGAGAGCAACCGCGTGCGAGAGGAGCTGGCGGAGCTGGGCATCAGGAAAGAGGCCTTGGCCGCCAGCACCGGGGCTCGGAGGCCCAGGCCCGGATCCTCTGCCCTGCCGCGTCTCCGAGGCGCTGGTGCGCTGCGCTTCCTGGAGCTCAGGTTCCCGACAGTGCTTCAGGCGAGATAGGACCGTAGGCAGGACCGTCCTGCGGCCGTGCTCGCGTTGAGGCACGACAGAGAGCACTAATCCTCTACTTCTGCACGTTCAATTTCGAGATGCACATGGCAGTGCCCTTGCTTGTCAGGTGCAACTCCTACTGTCCCACCCCCAGTGAGAGTCCTGCTTCCTGTTACGATTTCGTAGGCACCAGCTCTACGATGCCGATACGACCTACCGCGTCCTGAAGCTCTGGGACCGGTGAGCGAAGTTGTGCTCGCAGTCCGGGTGTTCACAGCGTGTTCACAGCTGTCGAAAGGACCTCTACGGGTTGGCTGGGGCCCGAGCATGTACTGCTTCCGTGTTATTAGCAAACTCGTATGTCTAGAAAGTGCTGAAGTTCTCGTGCTAACATGAACCACTTTGCCTGGGCTACTCGGAAGCTTAGCGGGTAGGCAGAGCCAGGGGCCCCCCACAACAGCAAGTGCCCTGCTCCGCTGAGCGGCGCTTGGCCCGCAGTTGGCCTGACCGGCTCAGGACTGGCCTCGCACCAGCAAGGCCCGAGCGGCTAGAGCTGGAAGAGCTGCGCAAGTGCAGCCTTTTGTGCATGCCCGCATTGCTGTTTTGCAAAGAGCTAATTGCATTGCGAGGCTGGGATCTTCCTCTTGAGGGCCCAGAACGATGTGAAGCCTTCCGAGGCCGCAGTGGCCGTCACAGAGCCGTGAGAGATTTTGCTGAGCAGAATCGCGCGTCGTCGCAGGCCGTGGCCGTGAACGGCCTGAAGATCCTGAAGCAGAGAAAGGTGGCGGAGTTTCGTGCAGACTGGCAATCTGCTGAGGATGCGCGCGGCAGAACCCATCGCGAGCCCCTGCCCAGCCTGCCCCTGCCCGCCCCTGCCTCGCAGGAAGATCAGCGCAGGGCCGGCCTCGCACAGCTCCACGCGGAGAGAGAACTCCAAAGGCGGTTGGCACACACCGATACACACCGCATCTCGCTTCCATCCCACAGCCTAGCTCAGGCTGGAGCGGCTCAACAAGAAGAAGAGAAATGCTGACGTTGAGGTTTAGCGTTTCATACGAGTGCGGCACAGAAGGAACCGAACGCCAGGAAATCATGCAGCAGCTGTCTATTGTGCCACAGCAAGAGTGCGGGTCTTGGCACTGGACAGCTTCGAGAGACCTTTGGGCAGCTTTTGCGTCGAGGCTGCTTGATGCCCTCCAATCCGGAAAGTTGCCGAGTGCGCCGACAGCCCTCAACTCTGCTAAGACCGGCTCTCCTTTGGCCTGGCAGGCGGCGTGGATTCTCAGCTCGTGGAGGTGCGGAGGAGAGCAGAGCGGCGAGCTTTGGTTGATGCTTTCTTCTTTGCGAGGCCTGGATCCTGGGCAACCGACTGAACTTCTCGGGCCGAGCCGTGGACAAGAAGCAGCTGGCGAAGGCGCCCGCAAAACGAAGCGGAGCCGAAGAAAGGGGCCTTGTTTTTCTTCTGCTTTGTTCTGCAGCATGCGGCCACGGAGAAGCTCGCTATCCGAAGGCTGCTGGCTGCAAGGGAGGCCCCAGGGACGAAGGAAAGGAGGAGAACACTACATCGGTGAGCTGCGATCCTGTCAAGAGCAGGAGCCGACCACCAGAAGCCTTGGCTCTGACCGAGGACTTTATTCGAGATTCGGCGAGTTGGGGGGGGGACAGGGCGGACGGGGACCTTTTTGCCAGGGGACAAAGAGCAACGCGAGTGGGAGGCCTGCTGAGCTCCTGGAGTTTCAACACTGCAGCGAGATTGAGAAACGAAGGCGCGTCTCATGGATTTCTACAGCCGTGCCAATGCAGCTCGCGTGGCAGAGGAGGCAAAGAGTGGAACCCCTTTGCCTGCAGAGCGGACCCCCTGCTGTCAGCGCACACCGAGGCAGAGTGTCTTGCTGCAGCTCGGAGGCCCCGGCCCCGGCCCGGGCTCCGACCCGCAAAAAAGTCCGGGGGAACGCTTCTTTTGGCCTGTGCAGGTCGCAGTGCAGGTCGGCGTCGCAAGGAGACAGGCGCACGCAATGCCCGACCCACACAACAGCAACGCAGGCGCCCATTCGTTCCGCCCGAGCCAAGCGAACTTGCTTCTGCGAGGCTGAATGGGGATGGGCCGGGTTTCCGAAGAGAGTGTCTCGCACGCCTGCCCCCGGCCAGGTCGGCCAGGTCGGAACCGGAACCGAGTCTTTCGGCGGATCTCCAAGCAGAGGTAGTCAGCGTCGAGCGACGTCGACATTGCGCTTGGAAAACTTGCTTGGGTTTTGGTGGAGAGGAGCTTCCGGTGCCTTCCGACCCGTCTGACGAGCCCTGGCCGGACCCCGGCCCGTCTGGCGAGAAGGCGCCGCTCACCTGAGCGCCCTGCGCGCTCTCTCGCCCCTGCCCTCGCCCCTTTGCGGGGCCTCGGTCAGGCCTCCAAGAAGGCTCGCAGCAAGGAGCTGCGGGCCATGGCTTCGACCTTCTCCACGAGAAGGCCCCATCCATCGATTCAGCGGCCGTTCGATCCTTCTTAGCTTCCAGGTGCTTTCTGCAGAGGAGACCCCCCGCCGCAGACTTCTCTTTGAAAACCGCAGATGTATTAAGTATCGGACACGTGGCTATTCAGCTATTCCAAACTATGCGCTCTTTACTGGAGAGGTTGCGTCCCGTCGCGGTGATGCAGTCGCTTCGGTCCGCTCGCACAGACTACATGTACAAGGGAAAACTACCGAGTCGAAGCAACTGTTTGTGTGATATTGGCCGCACACGACGATGCTCAAAAACTCAGAGTTCCGTCTCCGAAGGATGCAGAAGACGGCAGATCTCCGAGCCGTGAAAGCCGACAAGGAGGCACCGGTTTCCGCGGCTTTAGCGGCAGCACACGTGCGCGAAGCGAGGAGCAGACAAAGCTGCGCTTGGATGACTGCAAACGAGTCTGGGCCACGAGGCAGCGGGCGGGAGAGCGCGGGGGCGGAGCCCGGGGCGGGCGCGGCGGAGCCGTTTTTGCCTGTTCGCCTCTTCGTTTTGAGGACCCGAGTCTTGGCGGCGAAGCAGAAGCACGTCTTGGAGCACCGGCGCCGGCACCTGCGGCCGCACTGTGCTAAAGTCGGTAGAAGTTCGTCTCCGTGGCTTCACTGCTTGTCTCTGCTACAGGGAGGTGGATCTGCGAGAGCAGCAGCTCCAAGCAGATCTCCGAAAGCTCCAGGACCGGCGCGGTGAGGCCGCGGCCGGAGCGGGCAGAGAATCTGAGAACCCACGTCGAGCCGCTCACAGCGTCGGCGCTTTTCTTGGCCCTTCGGCCCGAAACGAGGAGCTCGAGAGCAAGCGAGCAGCCGTTCTCGAGCAGAAACAGCAGACAGGCCTCGAAGGCCAAGGGACGGGCAGAGACGCGCAGGGTCCTAGAAAGACATACAGTTGGTCAGAGAGAGAGGCTTTCATGCGATCGCATCGCGAACAACCAGGCCGCATTCCAATTCTGGATTCAGCCAATTTGAACCTGCAAACTGTGCTAAGAGCCGCCGCCACCGTCCGGGTCGGAAAGATGGAGGCGGTGGAGGGCCGAAAAGTGGAGCAGTGCAGCTGTGTCGCTACCTTTCCCAGGCAGTCGAGCTGATGGCGACAAACGGCAAGCTTGCGACTGCGACCTTCTCATCAGGCCTGGCAGCTGCCAAACAGCCCCGTCAAAACCCTGCCGACGAAGCAGGTACCGAGTCGACGAGAGCCAGTGCCATGGGAAGCACGTTCCAGGATGGGGTGAGACGGTGTGAGTACATCTCGGTTCCACTGTGGCATAGGAGTTACGAAGTCTCGCCGATGTCACCTGGACGGAGCGGTGCTGAGAAAGTCTTTGTGCCTCACCCTCTGATAGATCTCGCCGGTGAATCAGGAATCTGAAAGCTCTGGAGCGGTTGCCTCGCGGATGGCGTCCACGATGTTGTCTGCGCAGGTCGAGTCGAGAGACTTTCAGAGGAGGGGATTCACCACTGGTAGCAGCTTTGTCAAGCTCAGAAAGAGAGTGTAATTCTGTGTAATGTGTACATTGCGATTGCGCGTCTCTTCAAAGACATCGGCTCTCAGCTGCCGGACTTCTCGTGTCTCGTATGGAACAGTGAGCAGCGTAAGAATTCACGTGACCACGAAGCACGGGAGTTTGCGGTACGTAACCCCATTTCCCCCCACTAAAACCCACTACTGAAGTGATTGGAGGCGGAAGTGAAATCCCTTTGTCATGGTTGCGTAGGATGGCGGACGTTGGGGGGGGGGGGGCTGGTCGCCCCTTTTGGACTTGCCTCCGCCGCGATCTAGTGATTCGCAGTGCTGTGCTGCAGGGAGCTGTGTGCAGTACCTCTCCCTTTTCCCTCCCTCTCCCGCATTCGCTCTGACTCACAGTCTGACATCAAAGACAGGAGCACCCAACCCATGGACCTGTCTCCAGGCCAGAAAGAGGCACAGCGACAGCGACGAGAGGTGGAGCAGCGAGGCTCGAGAGACGTGTCGCGCGCGTGCTGATCCAGGTTGCCCATGGCAGTCACGGATGGCTGGCAATCCGACAGAGCCACCCGGCATGGCGAGCCATGCCTCTCTGGGCCGAGTTCGAACTCGGCGCCTTGGCTCAGGTGCGGCCGCGGCCCCCTCCTTGGCCACAGCCGCAGCGGCCGCCAAGGCGCAAAGCGCGCAGAGGCGGCTGGCCCGGCTTCCGGGCTCTCTGGGGGACTCTCGCGGAGGCCAGCCGCCCCCGGCGCCAAGCCCCCCTTCTCGAGTCGCTGGCGAGCACAGCACCCTGAGGGGCTTGGAGCGGTAGTGCTGTGAACCCCCAACAGAAAACTGTCGGCAGGAGTGCCGTGCAAGGGCCTTGGAGCTGACCCGAAGGGCGCAGCACGATGGACACTCTGTGAGTTGAACGCCCAAGGCGTGCACACCAGGGTGTGGATATTGTACATAAACGAAATCACACCTGATGCGAAAGGCAAAGCACTCGATCTCTGGAACTCGGTCAAGCCCATGCCGAACGATGCCGTACGTCTCTCTGACGCTGCATTACACTCGAAGCCCTTCCCACAGGGTTCACAAGAGCACAAGGAACCAGGAGAGTACGAAACAGGAGCAACCCTAAGTTTTATCGCGTCCATGGTGGGCGCGGGGGTCGGGCACAGCGTCGTGATCTCGGCTGTCTCATTTTGTCAGTTTCTTCCACTAGCCATTTATGGGCACCTGCCTTCAACAAACCTGTGAGGCACTTCGCTCTGCCTTCCGCGAGGACTGCCATGCCTGCGTGCCATGATGTCGGCGCAAATCTCTCTGTGGCGTGAATCCTCCGGTACAGTGCAAGAAGCAGAGGGCAGAGGCACTTCAAATTCCCTGCATGAAGCGCCACAAGCCAGAGACATTCGCGGCAGGGTGAACCCTGCGACTTTGTGTTTGGCAGCTGGTCACATTCTGGCAAAGAGTCTATGGTCCACGGTCATGTCACATGTCCTTTTTTGTTCAGCGTCTGGTGCCAGCTGCCAGGAATTACACAACTACATTGCACGGCCTCGGTATGCTGTGAAAATCCAATGCATGTAGAGACTGACGAGGTTTGCAAAGGACTAGTCATGTTCAATGGTGATGCTGGCTACAAGTACGGAAGCATCTCGTCCAAGTAAAAGAGTAAGAATTTCAGTATGCTTTTCGCATGCCCTGCCGGAGCCAAATACACCTGCAGGATACCTCGCAAAAATAGCTGAGCAGGCTGACGCGTGATGTTGCTGCTGCCAAGATTTATAGGCTCTCAGCATCACAAGGAAGCTTGGTTCCGCCGATGGCCTATGATCGACGGCATCCACGTGACAGCTTTTTGTCCTTCTCATCACAAGGAAGCTTGCTTCCGCCGATGGCCGATGATCGACTGCAGCCATGTGACAGCTTTTTGTCCTCCGACTCAACGCCGAGGCTGGCATTCTGCAAACAAGCACCGGTTAGAACGGTTAGAGCTTCTGGAGTTTCAAGTGTTTCGAGAGCTCCGAGAGCTCAAAGCCTTTCGTCTACAACGAAGCTTTTAGCAAACGCTGTTGACAAGGACATCTGGGGCAGCGGAGGCGACAAGCCTTCCTGCACCGGGCGAGGAGAAAGCCGGCAGCACATTCTAGCGATTGTAGCCGTTTGCCAGTGCGCCTCTTCTATAGCTATACTTCTGTGAGTGCCTGCAAGCATGACGAACTTGACAGCGAAGCCCCGACGCGTCAGTTCTGAAGGGTAGATGATGCTATAGTTCATTAGAGTCAGTGGGTTTCATTGGCCGATCACAGGTCTTCTGCGATGGCTGCGAGAGAACCAGTGGCCATATTGCACCGTAGTTGAAGCCGAGTTAACCCCGTGCAATGCCTGGCTGACGTAATATTCTGAGTGCGTACTGCGCCGACAGTCCGGCCCACCACGCCGGCCTGTCAGCTTGGTACATGAGACCCTCGAGGTGCATGCTCAAACTTTATTTCCAATTCATTCCTGTCCCTGGCATGTTTTCGCACAAGCCTTATTTTGCCGAGGCCTGCCCATCACCATCAAGGCACGCAGTAAGCCTGATGACTGGTTGAGATTGATGCTCGTGGTTCCTACTTCAGCAGGTGTGGTCCTCCCTTTGCATGTCCGCACCGGCGAGCCTGAGCATTTGGAGAAGCGATGGCAAGAAGCGGTGGCTCCTGTCTTGACTGAACCATTTAATGCAAAGGGCGTTGCCGGAGATCTTGCATTGCGTATGGACTGTCTCGAAAGTGAAGTCAACGTGGCCATCGCGGCTCGCCTCGAGAAGCTTGAAAAAGAGGTCTTTTCTGTGTCGTCTAGGCTGCAGATGAATCTGCTCGACTTGGAAGTGAAGGGCCCTTCCTCTACAAGCAGAAGTGGCATGATCGGCGTGACCAAGGCTGACCCGAAGAGGGCTATCGAGAGGCT
The DNA here is from genome assembly GCA_905231915.1 of Symbiodinium necroappetens. Lineage (NCBI taxonomy): Eukaryota > Dinophyceae > Suessiales > Symbiodiniaceae > Symbiodinium > Symbiodinium necroappetens. The sequence goes on from CAJNJA010032842.1 coordinate 29,187, forward strand.
GGACAGCAAGCTGGATGGTGCTGTGCACCAGCTAATGGAGCAGGTCCAACAGCTGCGATCAATGACGACTGAACGATTCCGCGAAACAGAACAGAAGATCGCGGATTGTCAAGCTGCCTTGACAAGCGTCTGTGCACCGCATGGGAGAGATATAGGGCTCGTACAGAGTGACCTAGAGGAGTCTTTGCCAAAGACTGCAAGGAGTCCATGCAGTCCAAGTTTTCAGGGGCGACTCGAGCGACTGGGTGCGTTTACGAGCTCCTCACCCAAAGCTCGGCCACTTTGCCGTCGGCGTGGTTGGGCTTCTGGAGCTTTCCGGACTGCCCCAGCTAGCCCCTCCGTCCAACCACACCAAACTGAGAGCGTCGACTTCTTTGCACCACCTGCCGCTGCAGCACTCCCTGATGCCAATATCCAAGAGCTGGTCCACAGGGTTTCAGAGATGCAGCGCGAGGCCGTGCCAAGCTTCGCAGATGAGTGGGATGTTTCGGACCGAACAGAAAGAGATCTCAATGTTGAGTCTTCACCGATTGATACAGATGACATGGATGTATGGTAGCTAATCGTGGCAACCGTGCACCAGCGCTTCAGCTGCATGACCGAGTGAAAAAATGAAAATGTATAGTTACTTCAACATCTGACACCCCCTCTGTTCTTCGGATCTTCATGATCAGGCCGACTGGTGACTAGTCGGGCGATCAAACTGCAGAAATGATGCAGCAAATGAAGACGCAGTGCCGCAGGGCTGCCCTGAATTGAACAACAGTCGCTGGAGCCGCGTTGCTCTTTGCACCCCTGGCGCGTCTTCCAGCTCGTG